>JBAKBP010018966.1:0-45628 GCA_037953745.1 Lithodes maja | reverse complement strand
CTAGAGTAAACTGGCTGCAAATATCCACTACTATTTCCTGGTGGACTCTTCCCAAATGATAGAAACGTCAGACCGATTGCTTTCATTAATTTCGAGTTATAAGAAGTTAAGGGGTCCAGATTATTGTAAAGTTCGTATGCGCTACCTATACCACTACCAACTACTATAATTATCACTTTCATTATCACTATCATCTACCACAATTATTAATACCATCACTTACCACATTTTCACCAATTAACACAACTATCATTAACTACCACAACTACCACATTATCACCATCACCTACCACAAACTATATATACCGCAACTATGACTACCAACTACTATAATTATCACCAACAACTACTATAATTATCACCAACAACTACTATAATTATCACCAACAACTGCTTTAATTATCACCAACAACTACTATAATTATCACCAACAACTACTATAATTATCACCAACAACTGCTATAATTATCACCAACAACTACTATAATTATCACCAACAACTACTATAATTATCACCAACAACTACTATAATTATCACCAACAACTACTATAATTATCACCAACAACTACTATAATTATCACCAACAACTGCTATAATTATCACCAACAACTACTATAATTATCACCAACAACTACTATAATTATCACCAACAACTACTATAATTATCACCAACAACTGCTATAATTATCACCAACAACTACTATAATTATCACCAACAACTGCTATAATTATCACCAACAACTACTATAATTATCACCAACAACTACTATAATTATCACCAACAACTGCTATAATTATCACCAACAACTACTATAATTATCACCAACAACTACTATAATTATCACCAACAACTACTATAATTATCACCAACAACTGCTATAATTATCACCAACAACTACTATAATTATCACCAACAACTACTATAATTATCACCAACAACTGCTATAATTATCACCAACTACTATAATTATCACCAACAACTGCTATAATTATCACCAACAACTGCTATAATTATCACCAACAACTACTATAATTATCACCAACAACTGCTATAATTATCACCAACAACTACTATAATTATCACCAACAACTACTATAATTATCACCAACAACTGCTATAATTATCACCACCATCACCAACTATGACTTAACCACACTTACCACCTCAACACCTATTGCCAACTGCCACAACGCCACCACCAGTACCGGTGACATCCTGTTTCATTATATTCTGGCAACTATTAGACGCTTGTATTCAGCTTAGGAAGGACGTCTACCCATTAAAAGGCTACAAAATATCTCAATTAATCCTTTAAGTTACCATATATCCTTCCTAAGCTTCATAAAATCGGTTAACCACAGCCACTATCTACTCACTATTCTCACCTGCCACAACTACCTCCACCACCACCACCACAACTACAGACACTTATTACCCAAGCAGCGCCATTAAATAGTCTGGCTGATTAAGGGGGGGGGGGTCATTTTTTTTTTTTTTTTTTTATTTCTCTCCTTTTCTCTCTTTCTGTGGCTTGTATCCATTCCTTACCTTTTGATACCTTTTGATGTGTTCGCCACTCTTCTAGCGGCACCAAGGAGCGCGACGCCCCTCGTTTTGGGTGGTGTTTTGGTGCAGTAGACTGTTTGAAGCGACAGCTCGCTCCCTTGCGAGGATGGGCTCGTCTGGCACCTTTTGCAGTTCGACATCCAGGGCTCTCTTGAAGCTGTCTAACGAGACGTCCCTCATGTCTCTTACTCGCCGTGGGAGTTTGTTGAAGAGACGTGGGCCTCTGTGTGATAACCAGCCCTCTCGCAGAGAGCCCATAGCACCCCTGTTATTCATCCGGGGGATTTCGCATTCCCAGCCTCTCCTATCACTGAATTTCATGACTATCGGAGTATGTAGGTTTGTGAAATGCTAGGTTTTTCCAGGTTAAATAGGAATGGGAATTATCCCCAGGCTACCTTTAGGATCAACCATTCCTGGTACCTGGCGCGGGGTACGAACCTCTGAAGGGAATTTAACCCCCCTAAAAACCCACAGGTTTTGAGATGCCTTGGGTGGGGTTCGAACCCTGGTTAGTGACGCACCACCATCACCACCAGGCCCGCGCGCTAACCCACTGTACTACCACGGACGTACTAAAAGTATAGCAACCTTAGTCCGATTTTTAAGAACCAGGTGATAGTCTCGTGGTGTTATCACGTGATGAGTTTATTGGACTTACCATCTACGACTATTTTACGCTATACCTGACGTCAACTCGGGTTAGTATTATTGTGGGTGCGGGACATTTTCGAGGGCATTACATTACATCCTTCTTTAACTAGGCTAGTCCCTAGCCTATTTTAAGGTCGTAAGGTATCGTAGCTGTATCACCTCAGCAATCTCAATATTGTTAGGGTCCGCGTGATGGGTGCTCTATGTAGCTACCAGATCACGTTCCGTGACTGCCACCAATGAAATGCCTACCCCCGCGGAGGTATACCTGGCCCCTGTTTTGACTTCCGAGTCATTGCCAGGTAGCACAGGAATTCTTCCTATCAATGAACTAACCATGCATGACTAACACCTTTACTAACCTCTATTAACTCACAATAAACCATTTACCTTTCTTGCATGCTCTGATCACTAAATTAGCGCCTCAGCTATACCATAGAATGAAGATTGAACAATCTAGAGAGACGCTCCTATCACAGCTGTCCCCATCCTCCTCGCAAAGTAGATCCAGTCTCTCTCCCCTAAATACTTCCAGTATAGCCAAAATAGTACCTCTTACTAAGGCTCAGTTATATGAAAATATAAAGGCTTCCTATAGCCATGTGCCACAACAGTAAATACCATCTTACCTAGTCCCCATATCTATTGAGAGCTCAAATAAGTCCATAAGACTCGAGATCCCTACTGTCTACAGGGCCCAGAACCGAGCCTATAAATCTAGCTCCTGCCCCCAGTCAAATCAGTTGAAAGCTAGACACCAACCAGGGGTCACTACCCTGCAGTTACCTTCTAGCTCTGCCCTTGTGTTGTTCCGGAGTGAGATTCCAGAGCCGGCAGACTCTGTGGCAGATTTGGATAGAAGGACCTGCCCACGTATTTGAGAACTTCACACATATGGGCCCCCTGGACGGCCGCGGAACCAGTCGTTAGCCCCCAACATCATGGACGCAAGATAACCAAGACCAGACCCATCAGATACTACCCAAGATTCCCTTTAGCAGTACTACATATTACTGTGCTGTTTAGAGATTCACTAATTAATATTTCTACGAAGTGGCTATCTCTTTGCCCCAGTATAATTCATATAACCATTCAATTAGGAAGTGCTAAGCGTATCAGTGTTCATTATTTAACAGGCGATACTAACTCTCGTAATCAACCATATGCCCAGATATTATTACCTAGAAGGAAACCCTAGTGATATCTGAAGGTTCGCCCACTGATTTGCGTTCTATGTATTTCTGAGACAAGAATATAAAACTTAGATCAGTACCCCCTGAGGTTACTAGAATTCCCGTGCTCTAAAATACGCGTGTCTAATCTAGTCAGTGAACTACTACTTGTGCACCAGAGCTACCAGTAATAAATCTAACAGTGAATATGAATCTATAAGTAACATTGATGGTCTTCGGTATATAAACCTGTGGAATTAAAGCCAGTGATCAGAAGATTAATACCTGAACGTTGGAAGTGGGAGACAAGGCTCCATCCAGATCCACTTATGCTAGTGTTGTTCAATTCTATTATATTGTCTTACACCAGTATTCTGCAGTGGTATATCAATAAACGTGATCGTGTAACTTGCTACCATGTGTTTCTTTGTGTTCTCTATTCCTCATATCTTGTATTGTGCATGCAGCCTTATATACCCAGTCAATTAGAACTCACATTACCCAAGTTAAACCTGTAGAAAAACAGGGCATAACAATTATGTTATTAGTGTTCAAGACTACTGAATAGGTTACTACAACTACCATCATTCTGCCAAATGAGATACTATTTAAAACCAATCCCTTATTTGTAGTCATCATAATCAATTATACAAAATAAATGTTATGCTTTACATTTCTTGTGTCTTCGGAAGTGATAACATTGTCAAACAGTCAAAGTAATACATTTGTATGTACATGTTTGTTCTTGTATTCCTGCTTATTCATTCCAATCTTAAAATTGAATTGCCCTGGTTTTGCCAGCCTGCGTCTACCACCTCCTTTGATGCCCATCCTAACCATAACAACCATTGTTTTATCATGCTAGCAATCTACACTACTCTTTTTGTACTACCATTACTGTCTGATGTACACTGTTAACCCCTTGAGGGTTATCACGCGGTTTAACACTTTATTCTGGCTATCATAAGATTATTTCATTTTCCTTAAAAAGGATTTTTAACAGTCCGATGCATTAAATTAGTTACGACCCTTTAGGATGCTCTAGCTCCTTCCTGAATTGCATAACATCGTTTAGTGATCGCCAAAACAAAGGCAAGAAACGCGTCATAGTTTACCGGAAGGGATAATTAAATGCGGCACTACTAGCGTCCAGCCACTAATACGATCTTCACTATTAGCCTACCACCATTACAACCACTAATATAACAAATATCACAACCACAAGTAGCAGTATCATAACAACTTCCATGTTTACTACCATAACCTAAAAACTACAACTATGACATGTCTACCATGACCACCTCTAACACAACTATTACATGTTCACTACTACCACCACCTCCATTACTACGACCACCTGTTGTTGTTGTTGTTGTTGTAGATTTGTAACTTCAAGGAGGTTACATGGAGCTATGCCATATTGGGAGCCCACCTGTGTGGTCCTAAGACCGCTTCATGATAGCATGTCATCAAAATTGTCTGCATCAATTTCTTCTTCGTTGCTGTCGTAATAGATGTTCGCATTTTCTCTGACGAATTCTTTAAGCATTCGTATTTCTTCCGCATCCTGTTTCTTCTTCTCCTCCTCTGCTTTCTTGATGATCTCTGCTCTCTTCTTCTGACTTTCTTCCCATTTATTCTTGCGTTCAGCTTCCTTTTTACGGGATTCTTCTGTCTCAGCAGCTGGTACTGGTTTCGGGGCTGGTGTTTTCTTTGTAGCTGCAGCTGCGGTGGTCCTATTCAGGGTTTTCTCGAGTTGCAGTCTATTCCTGGGGGTCTCCTTTTGATAGATCTTTTCTTTGTTCTGGGGTCGGCTGGTTTTTGGGGCTTCTGTTAGGACCTCACTGGTGAGGGCCTCGACTTCTTCAGGTGATGGTAGGTTGTTGTCCTCAACGTCGAGCATCATACACAGTCTTTTGGTAAAGTTAATGAGGAATTTAGCAAGCTGTGGTTGGGAAAAGGTGAAGTCATCCTCAGCTTCAGGTTCGGGAGGTGGTGGTCTCCTTTCGTCGCTTTTCTGCTTCCTCATTCTTTCCTTTGGTGGCTGTGGTGTTGTCTTTGGGGGCTCCGTCGTCTTCCTTCCTGCAGTCGGGAGCCTCTTCTTCCTTGCTGGACATCTTGGATTCCATACGTGGTGCCCCTGGCTGCAGTTGGGGCACTTAGCTGTGGTCTCCTCCTTTGCCTTTAGTTTGACAATGCAGTCTCTGGTGTCATGGCGGTTGCTGCACACGCCACACCTGAGTACCCCTTTACAGGCATACTGCAGGTGTCCGAAGTGCTGGCACTTGAAGCAACGGATGGGTTCAGCAGCATAAGGGCGCAGCTTGAAGCTGCCCCTTCTGGTCTTGAGTCTGGCAGGTAGTTCTCCACGGATGTTGATGAGCACCTGCCTTGTCTCAGCTCCTCCCCTCACCTTGCAGCGTTCAGCCTTTTCAACTGCAGGATTCTTGAGGATTGGAGCGAGGTCGAACTCAAGAGGGTAATGCATGAGCACCCCCCTTGTCATCTTCAGGGCTGGATCAAGGATCTGCAGAGGGGTGAAATCCTCTGCCTCCTTCTTCAGGATTTCTTCAGACTCGGCATCTTCTGCGGTTAGTACCATTTCCCTTTTCAGATTCGGCCTCACGACAATCTTCAGGGTTGGGTGCTTTTCTTCAAGGTGGTTAACAGCATGGTATGTTGTCTTAAAGGAGTCAGAGGACACAATCTTTGCTTTGAAGGCCCTCTTCTTCTTCTTTGACATCACTTCTTCCCATGGTGCTTCTTCAGGAGTTTGTGAAGCAGTCTGAGTTTGCAGATTTTCGCTGCAAAATTCGCCAGTAGACCTCAATCTCTGCCTTGGGGGGGAGAGATCAGGGCTTCCCCTGTCTCTTTCTGCCAATGGATTCTGCCATCATGAGGGCGCTTCTAAGGGCGCAACATTCATGAAGAAGGTGTGGGTGATGTGCAGGACTGCTGGAGAGAGAGTTGTGTGCTCCCCTTCGCTGAGTGGCTGACTGTGTACGACCACCATCACTACCATAACCTAAACAAACTACTATAATGACCACCACCACTGCCACTTCCACCACCATCACCAAGAGCAGCATCACCACCTCTGCAGAAGGTCTGACACAGCACACCAGCCAGCTCATAATATAGTATGCAACCACAGCTGTGAATTAATTGCTGACGCCGTAACTATCAAGCCACACTCACACCATAATCACCAAACATTAGCCAACGTAACACCGATATTCAAAAAAGGCAGCAAATCCCTACCCAGTAACTATCGTCCAATTAGCTTAACCTCAGTTGTTTGTAAAATGCTAGAAACGGTCATACGAGACAGACTCGTAAATCACTTAGAGGAAAATAACATACTTAAAGATACTCAACACGGCTTTCGTAAAAAACTTTCCTGTTTACCAAACCTCTTAGACTTCTTCCACGATATCCTCAACCTCTACGATGAGAGTAAAGCTGTAGATATTATATACAGTACCTTGATTTTCAAAAGGCCTTTGACAAAGTTCCCCACAAACGTTTACTGCTAAAACTAAAAGCGCATGGAATACAAGACAGTGTGTTGAAATGGATAGAAAATTGGCTCAGCAACAGAAAGCAAAGGGTAGTCATAAACGGTAAGGCATCTAAATGGACCAATGTAAGTAGCGGGGTACCCCAGGGATCGGTACTAGGACCAATTCTCTTTCTAATTTACATCAACGACATAGATGAGAGTCTCACCTGTACAATCTCAAAATTTGCTGACGATACAAATATTGCAAATAGCGTACTCTCAAAAGAATAAGTTGACGATATGCAACACAATCTAGATAAATTGTCATGTTGGGCCCAAATTTGGCAAATGAGTTTCAATGTGGATAAATGTAAAGTACTACATGTCGGATACCTAAATGAGAAAGCAAACTATTCGATGAATGGCACTCAGCTTAAGAATGTAAACAGAGAAACCGATCTGGGAGTAACAATATCGAGTAACCTAAAACCGAGTCAACAATGTTCAGAAGTTGTTAAGAAGGCAAACAAAATAATTGGCTTTATAGGCAGGTCATTTGAGCATAAATCCAAAGAAGTTATCCTAACCCGTTACAATTCCTTAGTCCGCCCTCTTCTGGAATACTGCGTTCAATCCTGGTGCCCTTATTACCAAAATGATATAAACAAGCTAGAACGAGTTCAACGTAGAGTTACCAAAATGATACCTAGCCTAAAGAACAAACCATACGAAGAGCGTCTTAGAGAATTAAATCTATTTCCTTTAACCCAGCGCAGATTAAGAGGTGACTTAATTCAAGTGTTCAAAATCATCAAAGGCATCGACAATATGGACTGTAGTAAGTACTTCATTATCGACCAATCTAATTACACGTGGGGAAACGGTTGCAAATTTTTTGGTAAATCTTTTAACTCGCACGAATCTAAGAATTTCTTCTTCAATCGAGTTGTCAACGTGTGGAATGGGCTTCCCCGAAACGTTATAGACTGCATCACCGTTGATTCATTTAAACTCCGCATAGACAAATATCTCTCATCAAACCCGCGACTGACTGCGTTTGTAAATGAATAACTTTATTTTATCCCCCCCTCAGTTACTAACCCATCTGTCCTCTACTAACTTCCTAATCCTGCCACGGATATTAGTTCCAGGGCAGAAATTCCCTTTCCAATGTTCCCTTACCCACTCTAAACCACTGTTTGGACACTTGATCCTCAGTGTTTTGGAGGACAAGCAACCTAGAAGGGTCACTAGAACTGTTGTTGCTTGATTTCCTTTGTACCACTACCAGACTTACTACAACTGCCATCACATTACTATCTTGGTTATAGGCATGAGTAACATTGCCCTACTTTCACAATTTGTGTTTTAGCAGAAGTACCACTCATCTACTACCACTGATTTAGGTAGAAGTACCACTCTTCTACTACCAGTAGTTTAGGTAGAAGTACCACACTTCTGTTGCCAGTTAAGGCAGAAGTACCACTACTCTATTACCAGTAGTTTAGGTAGAAGTACCACACTTCTGTTGCCAGTTAAGGCAAAAGTACCACTCTTCTATTACCAATAATTTAGGTAGAAGTACCACACTTCTGTTGTCAGTTAAGGCAGAAGTACCACTACTCTATTACCAGTAGTTTAGGTGGAAGTACCACACTTCTGTTGCCAGTTAAGGCAGAAGTACCACTACTCTGTTACCAGTAGTTTAGGTAGAAGTACCACACTTCTGTTGCCAGTTAAGGCAGAAGTACCACTACTCTATTACCAGTAGTTTAGGTAGAAGTACCACACTTCTGTTGTCAGTTAAGGCAGAAGTACCACTCTTCTATTACCAGTAGTTTAGGTAGAAGTACCACACTTCTGTTGCCAGTTAAGGCAGAAGTACCACTCTTCTATTACCAGTAGTTTAGGTAGAAGTACCACACTTCTGTTGTCAGTTAAGGCAGAAGTACCACTACTCTATTACCAGTAGTTTAGGTAGAAGTACCACACTTCTGTTGTCAGTTAAGGCAGAAGTACCACTACTCTATTACCAGTAGTTTAGGTAGAAGTACCACACTTCTGTTGCCAGTTAAGGCAGAAGTACCACACTTCTGTTGCCAGTTAAGGCAGAAGTACCACTACTCTATTACCAGTAGTTTAGGTAGAAGTACCACACTTCTGTTGTCAGTTAAGGCAGAAGTACCACTACTCTATTGCCAGTAGTTTAGGTAGAAGTACCACACTTCTGTTGCCAGTTAAGGCAGAAGTACCACTACTCTATTACCAGATAAGGATACGATGGAGGACAAGGACAGCTCAGACGAGGCTCCATCACAAAGGTCAAAAAATTACAAAAAATGCTGCATATGTACCAAACATGAACACAACTGTTGAGCATTGCAGTTGTGTGAAGAGAAATAAAAGTTGCACAAACTGTAATAAAGGGAACAATAATTGTCGTAACCCTTTAGGTAGAACAGGAACGAGGGGAGAGACGGCAGCAAATTGCCAGAGTGAGCAACGGGAGGCAGATGAGGGAGGCCGTCAGGGTGGCAGGGAACCCGAAACAATAAGGGGAGTAGCAAGGGACTCAAGGGCCCCAAGAGAGATAGAAGAACCCCAAGAAGCGGAAAGTAATGAGGAGCCAACAAGAGACACAAGAGAGGGAGACGACAACCGAGACGGAAGAGAGGATGGCAGGCCTCCAAGGGGGCCAAATGAAGCAGGCAGAGGTGGAAACATACTCTGGAAAGGATTACGGGAAGAGGAAGTTAGAATTTGGATTGATGCAACGTACTCAGAAATAGTATATTGGTCTGCACACAACTTTTTCAACCCTCCAAAATGTGGTGCCACCACCAACATGCTGAACGATATGACAAAGCTCATTTATAACTATGTCTATGACACATCTTTAGCCCCGTATGTTCTCAAGATAATTTTCAGCATTCCACATCTCTTCTTGCAAAAAACTCACCACAAATCTAATCAAGGCGAAAATGTGACTGCGCTAACAAGAAGAATGAAATTATGGAATGAGAACAAGATGGATGACTTACTCAATGAAGCCAGAGCATTACAAGGGAGACTAGGCAGGCGGCGGCAAAAAGAGAAAAACAATGAAGACGAGGCCAGGAGATTCGGCGACCAGATGAGGCAAGGAAAAGTGGCACCTGCAATAAGGTCCCTGACAAAGGAGGCAGCTTGTGGGTTGCTGCCTATCACAAGAGAAACCATCCAAATGTTGAAAGAGAAACATCCACAACCTAGTGTCCACGAGAGTCAGAGGCTAGAGGGTGATTATATACCACCGAACACCGTCATATACGAACGAATCACAGGCGAAATGATTTGGAAAAAGGCTCTAGGGACACAAGGCAGTGCAGGCCCATCAGGGCTGGATGCAAACGGCTGGAGGACAATCCTGAGTAGAGCAATCTTCGGACTAGCAGCAACAGACTTATGTAGGGCTCTGGCAGCTCTTGCAAGAAAGATGACCACCCAAAATTGTCAACATTTGGAGGCTTACACAGCTTGTCGCCTAATACCTTTAGACAAGAATCCAGGATGCAGACCAGTAGGAGTGGGTGAAGTGCTGAGAAGAATCATCGGAAAATGCATAATGGAAGTGGTGAAAGACGATGTGCGGTCAGCGGCCGGTAATCTCCAAGTGTGTGCCGGCCACCAAGCAGGGGGAGAGGCAGCAATTCATGCCATAAGAAAAATATATGAGCATGTGGACTGTGAAGCTGTGCTGCTAGTGGATGCAACAAACGCCTTTAACACCATCAACAGAAAGACGGCAATACATAACATCAAAGTAAAATGCCCCAGTTTTGCCACCTATGTAGAGAACACCTATAAAAAGCCTGCGGACCTCTTCATAGTAAACAACCAGAACACACGAAGGGGAACACCTCTGAAATCAATGGAAGGAACCACACAAGGTGACCCAGTAGCAATGGCAATGTACGCCTTAGGTCTCTCAGTGTTGCTAACCTTAACAAGCCATGAGGCGACGCAAGTAAAGCAGGTGACCTATGCAGACGATCTCACTGGAGCGGGAAAAGTCAACAATCTCAAGCACTGGTGGGAGCAAATATCAGAGGTAGGACCAAAAATAGGGTACCATCCAAATACCAGAAAGTCAATACTAATAGTAAAAACAGAACATTATGAAAGGGCGGTAGAAGCTTTCAGCGGTAGTGAAGTGGTAGTAACAAAGGACGGACAGCGTCACCTTGGGGCGGTGATCGGCACGGAAGAGTTCAAGAACAAATACATAGAGGAGAAGGTCAGAGAATGGGTAAAAGAAATTGAGAAACTGGCCAATATTGCAAAGACGGAACCACAGGCCGCGTATTCGGCATTCACATATGGGGTCAAACATCGCTGGACCTACTTGATGAGAACCGTTCCAAATGTGAGCGCATTACTTCAACCGCTGGAAGATGCCATCAGAGACAAACTCATCCCAGCGTGGATAAAGTTGCACACCCCGAATGATACAGAGAGGGAGCTGCTCGCACTGCCTCCTAGGTTGGGAGGGATGGGAATCATTGATCCAGTGAAGAGGGCGGTAACGGAATACCAGAACTCAGTAAAGATAACAGGATCTCTCACTGACCGTATCATAGCACAAGATTCTGACGGTGAAGTAGACCAGGCAGACATCTACAACATCAGAAAGACCATCACGTCAGAGAGGCAAAACTCACAGAAAAATGACCTGGCACAATTGATGGGACAACTTCACCCGAGACAAACAAGAAAACTACAAATAGCACAAGAAAAGGGCGCTTCAAATTGGCTGACAACACTACCAATCAAGGCAAAAAGCTTCAATCTCAACAAACAAGAATTTAATGATGCTATTGCACTGAGGTATGATTGGCCGATTGAAGGACTGCCCGATCGATGCGTTTGTGGAACCATCAACGATACAGACCACACCATGATATGTAAGAAAGGAGGATTCATCAGCATCAGGCACGATGAAGTAAGAGATGTAACAGCGAACATGCTCAGGGAGGTCTGTAGAGATGTGGTGAGCGAACCATCACTCATTCCCTTGGATGGAGAGATCATGCAGCACAGGACGGCCAACACATCCACTGAAGCAAGATTGGACGTTAGTGCAAGAGGCTTTTGGACAAATGCACAGCGAGCGTTCTTTGACATAAGAGTATTTGACCCAATGGCCCACAGCTACAGCGAGCTGTCTCTGGAGGCTGCACACAAGAGGAACGAACGAGAGAAGGTCAGGACATATGGAGAAAGGATCTTACACGTCGAACATGGCAGCTTTACCCCACTAGTCTTCACCACATCAGGAGGGATGGGACCCAGGGCCCAGTGCTTCTATTCAAGGCTGGCAGAGATCATCGCAGAGAAGAAGCAACAGCCTAGGAGCCACGTCGTAGCCTGGATGAGATGCCGTCTATCTTTCTCATTGCTCAGATCAGCACTACTATGCCTGCGGGGAACAAGAAGGTCTGCACCACAACCAGTGACGGTGGCAGAAGTAGACTACGAGGCAGCAGTGGCAGAGGGTCGCATAGGAAGGAGACTGGATTGAAGTTGCATGGTGTAGAATAGTAGTATCTGATGCTTGTGAAATTTAATATGTGTACAATGTTAAATATATGGTAGTGGTGGTGGTGATGGTGGAGGTGGTGATGGTAGTAGTAGTAACATGAAATGTATGAAAAATATTAAATAAAAATCAATCTAGTAGTAGTAAAAAAAAAATAGTTTAGGTAGAAGTACCACACTTCTGTTGTCAGTTAACCCTCTCACCACGGATGGGCTCTTGAACGCCCATAACAACCTCGGCCCGCGCAACCCGGATGGCCTCTTGAACGCCCAGTGGTTGAAAGCCTGTGAGCTTCGTGTGCGAGGCGTCGGTCCGACGCATGTAAACAACAGCCGGCTGGACCGACGCTCCGCATCTCCGGCCACAAGAAGGAGAGCGTCGCTTGTTCGTGTGTGCCTGTATGTTGTTGTTAAGTATCGAAAAGTGGTGTAAAGTGGCTGTTTTGGCCATGAAGTTATCTCCAATGAAATCATCATCACAGCTCAACAAGTTGACTTAGAGAGCTCTACTTAATGCCATTCTACAGGTAAATAACACAGCTACGCTTGGGGATGCGCGGGAATGCGGGAAGCAGTCTGATTAACGAATATACGGTAGCCTAGCCTAGACGTTTTTCGGCCAAAACACCCGGATTTCGAGGAATATATATATATAATACATAGCCGGGGCTGGAGGGTTAAGGCAGAAGTACCACTACTCTTATTACCAGTAGTGTAGGTAGAAGTACCACACTATTGTTGCCAGTTAAGGCAGAAGTACCACTACTCTATTACCAGTAGTTTAGGTAGAAGTACCACACTTCTGTTGTCAGTTAAGGCAGAAGTACCACTACTCTATTACCAGTAGTTTAGGTAGAAGTACCACACTTCTGTTGCCAGTTAAGGCAGAAGTACCACTACTCTATTACCAGTAGTTTAGGTAGAAGTACCACACTTCTGTTGCCAGTTAAGGCAGAAGTACCACTCTTCTATTACCAGTAGTTTAGGTAGAAGTACCACACTTCTGTTGTCAGTTAAGGCAGAAGTACCACTACTCTATTACCAGTAGTTTAGGTAGAAGTACCACAATTCTGTTGCCAGTTAAGGCAGAAGTACCACTACTCTATTACCAGTAGTTTAGGTAGAAGTACCACACTTCTGTTGTCAGTTAAGGCAGAAGTACCACTACTCTATTACCAGTAGTTTAGGTAGAAGTACCACACTTCTGTTGCCAGTTAAGGCAGAAGTACCACTACTCTATTACCAGTAGTTTAGGTAGAAGTACCACGCCATATTATCATATCATAATTTTAAATATATGTACTCATCACTACTATCACTACTTTAACCTTAATTATTATTTTCCAAATGTCTTCATTCTATAAATATTTTAAATAAAAGTATCAATCCCTACGTAACTCTGTCATACTTACAGACTTACCACCCAGTAGCTCTAACTTCCGACATCATAAAAGTTTTCGAGCGAGTCCTGCTAACCAAAATCTCAACATTCATGGAGGCAAATGAACTACACAACACCGCTCAACATGGGTTCAGAACGGGAAGATCATGTCTCACAAGTTTTGGAACATTATGACAACATTCTTAAATCGCAAGATGAAAAGAAAAAGTGGATGTAATTTACACCGATTTTGCTAAGGCATTTGATAAATGTGACCATGGTATAATAGCCCACAAACTAAAAGCAAAAGGTATAACTGGGAAAATCGGACGGTGGATATACAACTTCCTCGTAAACCGGAAACAATCAGTAGCAGTAAACCACATCTGAACCGGATGTCAAAAGCTCAGTTCCCCAAGGAGCAGTGCCAACGCCCCTTCTTTTCTTCATTCTAATTAATGACATAGATGCCACCACAAGACATAGTACAGTGTCTTCTTTTGCTGATGATGCAAAACTAAGCATGATAGTAAACACACAGGAGGACACGGGCCAGCTACAGGAAGACATAAATGCAGTGTTCCAGTGGACCAGGGAAAACAGCATTAAATTCAATGAAGAAAAATTCCATTTAATATGATACGGAGATGATAATGTCGTTAAAGAGAATACAAATTACGTAACAGAATGCAACCACATATTAGAACAGAAAGACAGTGTGAAAGATCTTGGGTTGCTTATGTCTGAATATATGGGTTTCAAAGAACATAACCAGGTCAAAGTTGCAGCTGTGAAACGTCTAACAGGTTGGATTCTGTGTACATTTAAAACACACAGTGAATTGCCTATGATAACGCTCTTCAAATCTTTAGTGCTACCGCGGCTTGAATACTGTAGAGTATTAACAATTTAGCATCCCTATACAAAGTGTTACGTATCTTGATCCTCAAGTGGTTAACTTGATGATTCTAGATAAAACAGAGATATATATTAAGGTATCAGTCAGCTGAAGGCAAAACAAAAGTAAAATCTAATAAAATTATTTCCTGTTGTTGCTTCCTTTCCTTTTGGATCTTAGGACTTGGTATCCTTTATTGACTGATACTCTATACTTATGGAAAAATACTGAAACTAATTAAAGTCATGTAGTATTTAAAAATAATTATTATTTAACCGAAGCTTAGTAGGCTATGGTTATGAACCGAATAAGTCTTGAAAGATAAATAATGAGGTAAGAATATTTCTGTCTCTTACCCTTTTTGAAATGAATAGCTAGTTTTCTTGTATGTCCTTTTATTTATATTTAATGTAATTATTCTTGGTTCTTGTCTTACGTTAATAGTATTATATTATTATTATCATCAGGATTAATATCAAAGTCACATAAAAAGTTAGATATATATTTAATAATTAGTTAAATGTATTTCTTAACCAAGTAACATTGAGGTTTGATTATGAGTAAATTAAGTTACAGGATCGCTTCATAGATTCGATTCAGGTCTCACTCAAATAATATGAAAAGCAAAATAATATTTTGAAGCTAAAAGAATTTTCTTCAGCTTAGGAAATCACTAGAAGTAACATTAAAACAGCCATGTTAGTCTAAGGCGATATTACTAATATGAGACAATAGTATCACCGTACTAAGCACCGTTAAGCAATGTAAGCTTAATTAAAAGAAAATGAAAGAACTCTTTAAGTATTAATATAAAACAATAGTATTACTTTCATCATAACCCAACTACTTAAAGAGTTGCTTTAGTCCACAAGTTAGTCAACTAAAATAGTCAAGTACATAATAGTAGCGTTAACGTTAATTCCCAATCAAATAGTTAAGTACATAATAGTAGCGTTAACGTTAATTCCCAATCACATATCTTACTAACCAACATAACGTAAGTGTTTACACCGAACACACTTAACACACACTTATATAATCTGACTGACAGTCACAAACCCATTATAATACTTCACCCCGTCTTCCTCCAGCTGCAAGTTCACCTTCCCAACTCCAAATGAGACTGATTTGAATGCCCAATACTCGGGTCTTATATACTAAACAATGATGGTGTAGGAACGAATCAGGAGGCGGGTGATGGTGCACGCCCCAATCACAGCTCCTCGAGTTGCGGAAGAGGTGCGTGGTCCAATGGAGTTTCCTGGCGTCGAATCATCGTCATAGCGTCGGGTCATCGAAGTAGTTTGCAGGGTCCCCTATGACGCACGCAGGTACAAAGGAGTACAAAGGAGTACAAAGGAAATCAAGCAACAACAGATCCAGTGACCCTTCTAGGTTGCTTGTCCTCCAAAACACTGAGGATCAAGTGTCCAAACAGTGGTTTAGAGTGGGTAAGGGAACATTGGAAAGGGAATTACTGCCCTGGAACTAATGTCCGTGGCAGGATTAGGAAGTTAGTAGGGGACAGATGGGTTAGTAACTGAGGGGGGGATAAAATAAAGTTATTCATTTACAAACGCAGTCAGTCGCGGGTTTGATGTGAGATATTTGTCTAGGCGGAGTTTAAATGAATCAACGGTGATGCAGTCTATAACGTTTCGGGGAAGCCCATTCCACAAGTTGACAACTCGATTGAAGAAGAAATTCTTAGATTCGTGCGAGTTAAAAGATTTACCAATAATTTTGCAACCGTTTCCCCGCGTGTAATTAGATTGGTCGATAGTGAAGTACTTACTACAGTTCATATTGTCGATGCCTTTGATGATTTTGAACACTTGAATTAAGTCGCCTCTTAATCTGCGCTGGGTTAAAGGAAATAGATTTAATTCTCTAAGACGCTCTTCGTATGGTTTGTTCTTTAGGTTAGGTATCATTTTGGTAACTCTACGTTGAACTCGTTCTAGCTTGTTTATATCTTTTTGGTAATAAGGGCACCAGGATTGAACGCAGTATTCCAGAAGAGGGCGGACTAAGGAATTGTAAAGGGTTAGGATAACTTCTTTGGATTTATGCTCAAATGACCTGCCTATAAAGCCAATTATTTGGTGTGAAGGCTTGTTTGCTGGTATGCGGACGAGCTGGTTTCCCGCTCGCTGGTCTGCTTCGCCGCCTGGGTAGTTTGGCACTCCTTCAACTCTTAATTTTAACTCTTAAATAAACATACAGGGCTCCGTATGTCAGACCTCCCCCCTAGAAAAGAGTTTAAGGAGTATAGTACATAATATTTAACATAATACAGTAGTCCCTCGTTATCGACGGGGGTTACGTTCTTAAGACTGCCGCCAGTGGACCAGGGAAAACAACATGCAATTTAATGAGGAAAAATTCCAATTAATACGGTACAGAGATAATAATGGTGTTAAAGAAATTATAAATTACTTAACAGAATCTAACCACATAATAGAACGGAAAGACAGTGTGAAAGACCTTGGGGTATTAACCCTCCAGCCCCGGTTATGTATTATATATATATTCCTCGAAACCCGGGTGTTTTGGCCGAAAAACGTCTAGGCTAGGCTACCGTATATTCGTTAATCAGACTGCTTCCCGCATTCCCGCGCATCCCCAAGCGTAGCTGTGTTATTTACCTGTAAAATGGCATTAAGTAGAGCTCTCTAAGTCAACTGGGTGAGCTGTGATGATGATTTCATTGGAGATAACTTTATGGCCAAACCAGCCATTTTACACCACTTTTCGATACTGAACAACAACATACAGGCACACAAGAACAAGCGACGCTCTCCTTCTTGTGGCCGGAGATGCGGAGCGTCGGTCCAGCCGGCTGTTGTTTACATGCGTCGGACCGACGCCTCGCACAGCAAGCTCACAGGCTGTGACGTCATGGGTGCATAAGAGGCCTTCCGGGTACCTGTTACATGCTTTT
This sequence comes from Lithodes maja, assembly GCA_037953745.1. Classification (NCBI taxonomy): domain Eukaryota; kingdom Metazoa; phylum Arthropoda; class Malacostraca; order Decapoda; family Lithodidae; genus Lithodes; species Lithodes maja. The sequence goes on along the minus strand of JBAKBP010018966.1, from coordinate 27,932 downwards.
TTATGGGCGTACAAGAGGGCATCCGGGAACCAAGGGTTAATGTCTGAAAATATGGGTTTCAAGGTACATAACCAGGTCAAAGTGGCGGCTGCGAAACGTCTAACGGGTTGGATTCTGTGTACTTTTAAAACACGCGGTGAAGTACCTATGATAACGCTCTTCAAATCTCTAGTGCTACCACGGCTTGAATATTGTAGCGTATTAACATCCCCATACAAAGCAGGTGAAATAAATGACGTAGAGAGTGTACAAAGAAATTTCACTTCGCATATAAGTTCGATAAAACAGCTACACTATTGGGAGCGTTTAAGAGCACTGAATCTGTACTCACTGGAACGTAGAAGAGAACGTTACCTAATAATATACACGTGGAAAATCGCAGAGGGTTTAGTACCAAACCTACATACTCCGATAGTCATGAAATTTAGTGATAGGTGAGGCTGGGAATGCGAAATCCCCCGGATGAATAACAGGGGTGCTATGGGCTCTCTGCGAGAGGGTTGGTTATCACACAGAGGCCCACGTCTCTTCAACAAACTCCCACGGCGAGTAAGAGACATGAGGGACGTCTTGTTAGACAGCTTCAAGAGAGCCCTGGATGTCGAACTGCAAAAGGTGCCAGACGAGCCCATCCTCGCAAGGGAGCGAGCTGTCGCTTCAAACAGTCTACTGCACCAAATCACCACCCAAAACGAGGGGCGTCGCGCTCCTTGGTGCCGCTAGAAGAGTGGCGAACACATCAAAAGGTATCAAAAGGTAAAGGTAAGGTCGATAGCAAAAACCGTCGATACCGCATTACCGTACATTACGGTACCGTACATACACGTACAGTATCCGTGGTCTCTATCCTATGTACTTTTAAGTGTTTCCTTTACACATAACCTTACATATTAGAGTATATTGCAAATAAAATTATCCTATGTACTTTTTAGTTTTTCCTTTACACATAACCTCGTCAGACATGGCACTTGACTTGACTGTTTTGATGGTCCTGGGGATTCAATTCCTTCATTATTACCACCAGGCACACCGTCTATCACTGAATACATTAGAGGCCATAATAAACGCAAGAGATACAAGGTTCAGGCACAAATAAGCAAGTAAAAGGCGGGTGGACTTAGAGCTTCTGCCTGGTTTTGACAACATTAAAAATGGAGGTCGAAAGTGACGCTCCGATCGTCGGTGAATCCAGATTCACTCAAAACCTAAAGTCTTTAGGCTAATTATTTTTGCTCTCGTTTTCGGTGTATTTTCTTATTGTATGTCTTATTGTTCATCATTTAATCCAATTTTGGTTGGTATATTAGAGTAATACAGTCAGCCCCCCCAATACGCGAGAATAGGGGCGACAGGAGGCATCGCGTATTGGGAATCCGCGTATTGTGGACCTAACTTTAAATAGGAATAATTAGATATGGGTGACATCTCTCAATTATGGCCTATTTTCAAAAATTTTGGCCTTATTTTCGACATTTTTGGCTCTACAGTACAGTCTATATCTTATATATAATAAGAACAATGAATAAAAATATGAAACCTTACCTTAAAATTAGTAGAAGATAGGCTAGGACTAGGACTAGGACCGTAGGACTTCACGATTTTCTCCAACTTCTCCCTCCCTGACCAAATCGTACGAACAGTTTACTCTGACAAGCCTATTGCACAGTTTCCTTCTCCTTTTTTCTTGCTATCCAACACTTCCACCTTCATTTTGTGTGTTAATCTTCTTATATTGGCGTGGCATGGCGAAAAAAGTGGCAGGCACTACAAACGTTTGGTCACTCCGCACGGCTATGACGCTTGAGCGGGACTGTGGGAGGGAGGGAGGGAGGGTAAGCGGGAGGGAAGGCAGGCGTATGCCCGTCTTCTTCTTTTTTCAGAGCTACTCCTGGGCCTCGCGAAACGTAGACGTGCTCGCGTATCAAGCGGGAATAGCGGATTTGGCCCCTTCTTAGCTCTCGATTCGTGTATTGTGGTACCACCTCGCGTAATTAATGTTTAATTAATTAATGTTATTTTCGAGGGGTCACTCGTGTATTAGGGTTTTCGCGAATTGTGGAATCGCGTATTGGGGGGGCTGACTGTATAAATAAACAATTAATCCGTCGATATATAAAAATGGAGGTCGAAAGTGACGCTCCGATCGTCGGTGAATCCGGATTCACTCAAAACCTAGTCTTTAGGCTAATTATTTTTGCTCTCGTTTTCGGTGTATTTTCTTATTATTGTATGTCTTATTATTCATCATTTAATCCACTTTTGGTTGGTATATTAGCCCTCCAGCCCCGGTTATGTCTTATATATATATTCCTCGAAACCCGGGTGTTTTGGCCGAAAAACGTCTAGGCTAGGCTACCGTATATTCGTTAATCAGACTGCTTCCCGCATTCCCGCGCATCCCCAAGCGTAGCTGTGTTATTTACCTGTAAAATGGCATTAAGTAGAGCTCTCTAAGTCAACTGGGTGAGCTGTGATGATGATTTCATTGGAGATAACTTTATGGCCAAACCAGCCACTTTACACCACTTTTCGATACTGAACAACAACATACAGGCACACAAGAACAAGCGACGCTCTCCTTCTTGTGGCCGGAGATGCGGAGCGTCGGTCCAGCCGGCTGTTGTTTACATGCGTCGGACCGACGCCTCGCACAGCAAGCTCACAGGCTGTGACGTCATGGGTGCATAAGAGGCCTTCCGGGTACCTGTTACATGCTTTTTTATGGGCGTACAAGAGGGCATCCGGGAACCAAGGGTTAGAGTAATATAAATAAACAATTAATCCGTCGATATATCAGTCGATACTCGAATCAGTCTAAAGTCAGTCGATAGTCTAATCCGTCTATGATAAAGCAATCAGTCTATAATCAAATCCGTCTATAAGAAAGCCGTCGATAACGAGGGACTACTGTACATAAATAGATTCACCACCAGATTGGCAACAGCAAGATTATAATGAAGATATAATAAGGATATCACCCAAAGTAGGCAACGTCTCCAGGTACCACATCAGAACATAGCCGGAATGCAGCTGGAGCGTTATTCGAACTGCTAGGCATCTCACAGCTGAAGGCTTAAAAGCGCACTACTAAAACATGATATTTACCTCGCTACAAGGGAGAGCTAATTGCCAAAATCCTCTCATTAAATTACAGTAATCTTACTGCTGTATGAGGCCAACCCGGTAAATGTAATCTTTGATCCGTGGCAGTGGGTAGGTATCGTTCTTTGTGACAGCATTAACTTGCCTATAGTCCATACATAACCTATGGCTCCCGTCTGGCTTTGGCACAAGTATGACCGGACTACTCCACTGGCTTAACCCTCCAGCCCCGGGGACTATAGCTCGCGACTGTGCTGCGGTACCGGGTGTTTTGACGATCTTTGGGCTATGTTAACTCCTCTGTAATTCAATGAATATGGCATGTAATGTTATGAATAGAAAAGAAAAATGTTCCACAAACCTTCCTCTGTAGAATGGCGTTGAGTAGAGGTCTCTAGCCCCTCTGGTTGCATAATGGTGAGCGCGGGAAGACGAGTGCTTTTCGGCGGAAAATTCTTCCCGCGTTCGGATGCGTCGCCCCACCACGGCTACGACGCACCTAGCCGCTCGTCGCGCCAAAGTGTTTATCTCCCTTAGATGATTTTAGTGTTTGATATTGAGAATGTGATGTTTATTTGATATTTTTATAGTTATTTTGAGGCCAATTATATAAAGTATGTTTATTAGGGTATCACTGTCACTAATATTGCTAATTTTCACTCGATACCGTACATTTTATTAGTAATTGAGGTAGGTTATTGTTATATTAGGGCACTGATTATTAGTTATTACAGGTGTTTATTATACTTTGGCCATCAAGTATTGTGTCTTGTGTCACTTTCAGTTTGATAAATATGCTTTAGAGTGTCACTGATAATGCTCATTTTCACTCGATACCGTACATTTTATTAGTAATTGAGGTAGGTTATTGTTATATTAGGCACTGATTATTCGTTATCACAGGTGTTTATTATACTTTGGCCATCAAATATTAGGTCTTGTGTCACTTTCACTTAGTTATATGCTTTGTAAACGTTTTATATACAATTTATTGTCTTTTTTCACTGATTTCTATATTTCTATAGGTTCTAATCATATGAATGTCACTTATTATATACATATGTGTCACTTTCACATATTATTATGGTGTAATTGTATTTGTATCAATTTTCTCATAATACATGACTTTTGTATAACAATAAATTGGTTTACTTCCACTTTTTGCCTATATATATATACTGTACATATTGTCCTTTTCTTTGTCACTTTCACTATGATTATTAGAACTCCTGCTTGGAGTGGTAATCAAAGAAGCACCCTATAGCACAGAGTGCCACCTTGCACTCCACACACTCCATGGTGGACTTTTTACCTGACCTCGCCCTCATCCTGCTGTTGTAGCAGACATGAAACCGCTTCTGCTGCGTTCTTCCTGATTCATTCTGAGGCAGGGAACCAAGCCTGTGCCTATTCATGTAATATGCACACTGCAAGCGGTCAGTAACGGCGGGCCCAGGATGTGCCACTGCCCTCTGTGGCGTACTATACTTCTCCAGGAGCTCCGTCAACACCTGCTTTTGGAACCTCCGCAGGCTATTGAACTTCATGGGTGTGTTCACATTCCGAAGCTTGTATATATTGTAGGCATTCAGAACTGACATGTCCACCATATGCAGAAAGAACTTTTTGTACCATCTGCACGAGGTACGCAGGCAGTCAATGAAGCCTATCTGCGTGTCGGACTTGTCCACCAGCCTCATGTTGATGTTGTAGTCCAGGACAGCATTGGGCTTGGTCACCCTGGCCTGGGTGCGGCGATCCACCTTGCCAGTCTCCACCATTTCACCCTTGTGGATGGTGCTCAGGAGGTTGACCTTCCGCTGGTCGTGCCAGTGGATAGCCAGAATGGGCCCCGACTTCTTCCTGAACATATCACCTTTTTTGGTCTTTGTAGGGAAAGGTGGCATGCCCTTCCTTTTCCCTCGTACTGTGCCTACAGTCCCCGTCTTGCGCTCGTGCAGGTACTTTGAGAGAGTGGGGGACGTGTAGTAATTGTCCGTGTAGAGGACGTGATTCTTGTGAAAGTAGCGGTCCATCATGGCTTGCACCACTGCTCCGCCAAAGCCAATGAGGGGGTCCACAAGCACGTCCCCTTCCTTCCCTCTGTAGACCAGGAAGTCCATGACATAGCCAGTTTGGCAGTCGCACAGCACAAAGAATTTTATGCCAAAGCGATGTCTTTTTGAGGGGATGTACTGCCGGAAGCTGAGTTTTCCCCGGAACAGCACAAGAGACTCATCAATGACGACCTTGCGGAAGGGCTTGAAGTAGGAGGTGAAGCGTTCTCGCATCATCTCGTACAACGTCCTAATCTTCCACAGCTTGTCTGGGAGGTGGACGTCAAGGTTGGTGACAAGATGGAGTGCTGCGAGGATATCAAGGTACCGGTCGCGAGACATATATTTCCCGAAGGCAGGGGTGGATATGAGATCATTGGTGATCCAATAGTCAGGCAACCTATGCTTCTTGACCTGAGGCATTAGCATGGTGAGTGCCAGGAACACCATGAACTCTTTATGAGTCACTGGGGTCCACTGCCTCATGTGGTCACCTTGCCCAAAAAGTGGACCTGGAATTGGTGCTTCTTATTTGTCTCTTTGACAACATAGCCTACCACCTCCTCATCAAAGAATGCCTCAAATAGTTCGTGTGGTGGAGCATTGGGGCCTGCAGGAAAATTGGGGGTAATGCCTGAACCCTCCAGTACCTCATCAAAAGCTGGCACATCAGGGTTGTATCCATCCCCATCAACTACGTCTTGCCACTGAAAAACGTAGAATGGGTCTTGTCTACGCTGACGAGGAGCTCCAGCTGGTGGCCCAGCACGCCCACGGCCAACTCGGGAGGCGCGCGCCCTAGGGCGGCGAGGGCGGCGGCCAGCACGACGGGCAGCACGACGCCAGGCCAAGCGGATGGGTCGAGGGTCGTCGATGTCCATATACTCATCGTCAGAGTGGTCATCTTGCCCTGACGGTGGACCTATGTAATCATGGCCAGAGTCTTCAGAGAGGTGCCCTTCATCATCAGTGGCCCACACATAATCTGGCGGGGAACGAGTGATGCGTGGGCGGCGTGCGGGTGGGCGAGGTGGGGAAGGAGTGGCAGGTGAGGCTGTGTCCCCCCGAGGTCCTGGGCTCCTTGGCCTGCGGCGAGTGACAGAAAGCAATGCTTCACTGTCACTAGGGCCAGGTATTGGTGATGCGAGCTCAAAGACTTCGTCAGGAACATATGTTGACGGCTGGAGAGGTGGGGAGGACCGTGGGGAAAGTTGCGGGGGCGTATGGCTGGGGCCGGCATGGGTGGATGCCGCGGGAGCCTCGAACAAAACTCGCTTACTTGTCTTTCCTTTTTTGGCATATTTGCTGCCTTTCCCCTTTTCGGCAGCAGTATGTCTCCTGTCGGGGGACCTAGGAGGCAAATAGGCCGAAAGTGGGGGTCCTCAACCCTTGGCAGTGGTGTGGGTGGTGAGGAAGAATGCGGGGCACCCGGGTCATCCGGGTCATCTTGGGTGGCGTGGGTAGATAAGGGAGACAATGGCGGGCGAGAAGGGTCACCACGCTCACCCTCACTCACAGCCTTATCCTCACCAAGTATTTTGGCTTGTTCCCTAGCTGCCGCGGCCACCTTTTCAAGTATTTTCTTCTTATATAAGTGTAGTTTGAAAAGCTGGCAAAGGGCTTGGGGTCGTGTCACTCATGCGAAACTTGGAGAGTGACCTTGAACTCTCCCACTCACTCACTCTCTCAAGTTCACCGTCTGTAGGTAAACCAGCTTCCTCAAAAACTGGTACATCACCTTCATCACTCTCATCACTCTCATGTTCTCTCGCAATTCCCAGGAATTGCTCTTCTTTGTCACTCTCATGGCCATAATCACTCGACTTATAATTACTGGAGTCGTCACTGCCTTCATTATCAACAATATACTTGGCATCAGCACGCTCATAAAGTCTCAATGTCGTCTCAATACCTCCGGGAGATAACACATTTAGGCGATGGCGTCGGGATAAGGCGCGACGAACTAGCACGGGCGTCGTAGGAAGCACGGTATCGGACACAGCGGAATCACTATTTGGCGTACTATCCATGATGGCGTCGGGGTAGATACTGATGCTGTGGCGTAGTTTACGTCTGGTGGCGCCACCTACCCTCCCACGATACCAAAAATTTACGCGCGGCATTCGAAAGCACTCACGCAAGCAATGGGCGTTCAAGAGCCCTTCCGGGTTGCGCGGGCCGAGGTTTTTATGGGCGTTAACCCTCCGACCCCGGCTAGGGAATATCGTAACTGTACTCTGTGTCCGGGGGTTTTCAGGAATTTTGGTACAAGTTGACTCACATGTTACTCCTGAAATACATTACACAAAGTTATAAAAAAAACAGAAAAATGTAGCACAAACCTTCATGTGTAGAATGCCGTTGAGTAGAGGTCTCTAGCCCAAGTGATTGCATAATGGTGAGCGCGGGAAGTGGAGTGATTTTTATGCGTGAAAATCATCCCGCGTTCGGATGCGTCGCCTTGGCCCAGGCCGCGGCTCGTCGCGCCAAACTTTTTACCTCCCGGAGGCGATTTTATGTATTGATAGTGATGTTATTATAGTTATTTGTAGTCCAATTATATAAAATATGTGTATTAGGCTATCATTTTCACTAATATTTCACATTTTCACTCGATACCGTAGTTTTTATGAGTAATTGAGGTAGGTTATTGTTATATTAGGCACTGATTATTCGTTATCACAGGTGTTTATTATACTTTGGCCATCAAATCTTAGGTCTTGTGTCACTTTCACTTTGACAAATATGCTTTAGAGAGTGTCACTGTCACTGATAATGCTCATTTTCACTTGATACGGTACATTTTATTAGTAATTGAGGTAGGTTATTGTTATATTAGGCACTGATTATTCGTTATCACAGGTGTTTATTATACTTTGGCCATCTAATATTAGTTCGTGTGTCACTTTCACTTTGGTAAATATGCTTGAGAGAGTGTCACTTTCACTGATAATGCTCATTTTCACTTGATACGGTACATTTTATTAGTAATTGAGGTAGGTTATTGTTATATTAGGCACTGATTATTCGTTATCACAGGTGTTTATTATACTTTGGCCATCTAATATTATGTCATGTGTCACTTTCACTTAGTTATATGCTTTGTAAACGTTTTATATACAATTTATTGTGTCTTTTTTCACTTATTTATATATGTTTTCATAATACATGACTTTTTTTATCACAATACACCTGTACATTGTTTTATTTCCACTTGTTGCCTATATACATACATATTGTCAGTCTTTGGTACTTTCACTATGATTATTAGTTAGTACTCCTGCTTGCTGTGGTATTCAGCAAAGCACGGTATAGGACATAGTGACAGTCGGCACTCCACACACTGCATGGTGGTCTTTTTCTGCTTCCTCGGCCTCACCTGGCTGTTCCAGCAGACATGGCACCGCCTTCTGCTAATGGTGACTCCATCTCGTTCCAGAGGCAGGTAACCGAGCTTGTGCACACTTACAAACTGTGCAGCCTGCATGCGGTCCTGAACGGGGCGCCCAGGTTGTGCCACTGCCCTCTGTGGCATAGCATACCTGTCCAGGAGCTCCACCAACACCTGTTTTTGGAACCTCCGCAGGCTACTGAACTTCCTGGGTGTGCGCGGATTCCGAAGCCTGTAGATATTATAGGCATTCAGCATTGACATGTCCACCATGTGCAGAAAGAACTTTTTGTACCATCTGCACGAGGTACGCAGACAGTCGATGAAGCCTATCTGCATGTCGGACTTGTCCACCAGCCTCATATTGATGTTGTAGTCCAGGACAGCATCGGGCTTGGTCACCCTGACTTTGGTGCGGCGATCCACCTTGCCAGTCTCAACCATTTCCCCCTTGTGGACGGTGCTCAGGATGTTGACCTTCCGCTGGTCGTGCCAGTGGATAGCCAGAATGGGTCCCGACTTCTTCTTGAAGACATCGCCTTTCTTTGTTTTAGGAGGGAAACTTGGCATGCCCTTCCTTTTCCCTCGTACTGTGCCTACAGTCCCCGTCTGGCGCTCATGGAGGTACTTTGAGAGAGTGGGGGACGTGTAGTAGTTGTCCGTGTAGAGGACGTGATTCTTTTCGAAGTACCGGTTCATCATGGCTTGAACCACTGCTCCGCCAAAGCCAATGAGGGGGTCTATTGCCACGTCCCCTTCCTTCCCGCTGTAGACCAGGAAGTCCAGGACATAGCCAGTTTGGCAATCGCACAGCACAAAGAACTTTATACCAAAGCGATGTCTCTTTGAGGGGATGTACTGCCTGAAGCTCAGCTTTCCCCGGAACAGCACAAGAGACTCGTCAATACAGACGTTGCAGAAGGGCATGAAGTAGGACGTGAAACGTTCTCTCATCATCTCGTACAACGTCCTAATTTTCCACAGTTTGTCAGGGAGATGCATGTCGGTGTTGGTGACAAGATGGAGCGCTCCGAGGATGTCGAGGTACCGGTCCCGAGAGATGTATTTCCCGAAGGCAGGGGTGGATATTAGATCTTTGGTGATCCAATAGTCAGCCAACCTGTGCTTCTTCACATGAGGCATTAGCATGGTGATTGCCAGGAACACCATGAACTCGGGATGAGTCACTGGGGTCCACCGCTTCATGTGGCCCTTGGTCACCTTGCCAAAAAAGTTAACCTGGATTTGGTAATGCTTATTTGTCTCTTTTATGACAAAGTCAGTAACCTCCTTATCAAAAAAAGCCTCAAAAAGCTCATGTGGTCGAGCATTGGGGCCTGCAGGAAAACTTGGGGTAACTCCTGGAGCATCCTGTACCTCATCAAAAGGGGTTACATCAGGGTCAATGACTTCATCAGCAGCCACATCCTGCCAGTTGAAAACATAAAATCCGTCCTTCTGGCGACGCTGACGAGGAGCTACAGCGGGGGCAGCACGCCCACGAACTTTGGCGGCGCGAACCCTAGGGCGGCCAGGAGCGCGACGGCGCCCAGGCCCAGCCCGGCGGCCAGCCAGGCGGCCAGGGCGGCCAGGAGCACGACGGCCCTGGGCAAAGCGTCTGGGTTGAGGGTCGTCGATGTCCATAAATTCGTCATCGTCGTTGTCGTCAGAGCCGTCATCTTGCCCTGACGGTGGACCCAGGTAATCATGGCCAGAGTCGTCTGTGAGGTGCCCTTCATCTTCAGAGCCCCCCTCATATTCTTGCGGGGAACGAATGATGCGTGGGCGGCGTGTAGGTCGGCGAGGTGGGGAAGGAGTGGGAGATGAGGCTCTGTCATCTTCATACAGAGGTTCGGGGCTCCTTGGCCTACGACGAGTCTTAGACAGCACTGGTTCAGTGTCTGTAGGTGCAGGTATGGATGCGAGGTCAAACACATCATGAGGAACCTCTGTTGTAGGCTGGAGAGGTGGGGTGGACCCTGGGGAAACTTGCGGGGGCGTATGGCTGGGAGCGGCAGGGGTGGAAGCCGCAGGGGTGGAAGCCGCGGGAGCCTCGAACAAAGAGCGCCTACTTGTAGCTCCTTTTTTGACATATTTTCTCCCTTTTCCCTTTTCTTTAGTAGTATGTCTCCTCTCGGGGGAAATAGGGGGTAAATAGGCCGAAAGTGGGGGTTCCTCAACCCTAGGCAGTGCTGGTGGTGGTGGGGAAGAATGGCGGGAGCCTGGGGCAACTTGGGTGGCGTGGGTAGATAAGGAAGACAATGGCGGGTCAACCTCGGCCTCACGCGCAGCCTCACTGGCACCCTCACGCACTGCTCCCTCACCAACTTTTAGGGCCTCTTTCCTGGCTGCCGCGGCCGCCTTTTTGAGCACTTGTTTCTTATAGAAACGTATCTTGAATGGGGATTTAGCTGGCGAAGGGCTAGGTGTCGTGTCACTCAACCTAAACTTGGTAGTCGACCTAGTGCTGTCCCATTCGCTCACTCTCACTAGACTCTCATCACCTTGCACAACTATGTCACGTTCAGTACTATCATCACTTTCATCGTCATGCTCAAATCCAATAAAAAGCGCGTCTCTTTCACGGATTTCTTCTATATCGTCAAAATCCTCACTATAGTGAGACTCGTAAGACTCGGAGCTATCACTGCCCAAGTCATCACCACTTTTTTTGCCTTCACCACGTTCATAACTCCTCAAAGCTATTTCAATACCTCCGGGAGTCAACGCATCTTGTGCGTGCATTCGCGTTAGGGCGCGACGAACATGGGCAGGCGTCGAAGGGAGTGTGGAATCGGACACAAGGGAATCACTTTTTGGGCTAGTATCCATGTTGGCGGCAGGGTAGAGACTGGCGTACATGCTGTCTGGTAGCGCCGCCTGGTGACCACGGAGCAAAATTTGTACGCGCGCCATTCGAAAAGCACTCACGCAAGCAATGGTACAGTGGTGTACCACCCGGGTTCCTCGGGCCAAAAAAAAATGGTACACACGTGTACCACCCGGGGTCGAAGGGTTAAAGAGCCCTTCCGGGGTGTAGGGGCTAAGGCCCTTGTGATCAGCTGGTTTGAAAACATGAAGTCAAGCTCGACCTGCAGTATACTCCTGTGTTGTGGTGAGACACGGTAGGGGTATAGTTTAATGGGAGTTGCATCCCCTACGTCGATGTCGTGCACGGCCAAAGAAGTGAGCCCTGGAGTATCACGGAACACACTGGGAGACTGAGATAAAACAGAGATTAGTTGGTTCGCTTGATCAGAGGGAAGATGACATAGTTTAGATGGTACTTCCCCCCAAGCTACTGAATTATACTGAAAGTTGGATAGGCTACATGACAAGTCAAAGTCTGCATGGATACCTTCAGGCTCTGGAACAGTCTGTTGCGGGTCAGTTAGAGAACTGACGACTTCGTCTGCACCAGGCTGTCCACAGGTCCTGACATTCACTGCCACAGTGGGAGAATCTGGAGGAGAGGAATCAGGGGACCTATGGTAGGGTTTCAACATATTTATATGGAATACTTGCGTGGGCTTTCTCCTGTCTGGGGTAGTTACTAGATAATCGGTAATGCTCACCCTCCGAATGATCTTATATGGGCCCCTGAACTTGGCAGATAAAGGTTGGCCAAAAAGGGGGAGCAGGACCAAAACCTCATCACCGGGCTGAAACTCCCTCTCACGGGCTTTTCTGTCATACCAGTTCTTCATGGAGCTTTTAGCCACTGTCAAGTTTTGAGCGGCAAACTCACATGAGGATCTCAGCCGGGTTTTGAAATCTGAAACATACTTGAGGAGGTTTTGGTTCCCCTCCTGGCCAACTAGGCTATCCTGCAATAGTTGCAAAGGACCTCTTACCTGGTGACCGAAAACTAGCTCATTAGGGGAAAAACCCAGGGATTCAGTTGGAACCTCACGAGTAGCAAATAAAAGAAAAGGTACCCCCTTATCCCACTCAACTCCGGTCTCTGTACAATACTTACGTAACATTCCCTTTAATGTCTGATGATATCGTTCGAGAACCCCTTGACTCTCTGGGTGGTAGGTGCTAGACTTAACATGCTCGATACCCAACTCCTTCAGGGACTGCTGAAAAATGTTAGAGGTAAAATTAGTTCCTTGATCACTTTGCACCTCATGGGGGAAACCCATTCTGGTGAAGAATTTGAGCAGTTCCTTGATGACAGTTGGAGCAGAGGTAGTCCTTAACCTAACAAGTGCGCATGGGGGTAATTGGAAACGTCCCCCTGTGCTGACGTATTTGAGGTGTTTCCATCACTAAAATATTCATTGTACCATTAATAGCATTAATACTTATCCATATGCGCCTATTATGGGTTGATTATAAAGATATTAACCTGAAACAACAATAAAACTAGTGAAAACAGTGTTTGGATGGTCAAAATCGGAGATATAGCCCGCGAGTTGTATAATGTATGGGTGAGGCAAGCTGCTTTCCCGCCAATTTCCCCCAAGGCCACTGAGACACAGTCGATCGATACTCTCTCTCTCTCTCTTGCACTCGCTTGCCATCAGTGATGACAACACCCTGCTTGCAACTCGCTAATGTTAGCACGAAAATATACCTCAGAATAAGGGAATAACAGGGAAAATAGGTGATAACTGAAGGAGAGGAGGAAAGTGGGGAAGGAGGGGAGGTAGAGGACTGAGATTTTGCATGGCCCAGGGGCCAAAAAAATAAAAAAATACAAAAAAATCAAAATATATATTTTTTTTTTTTCGATGTCAAAAGTTGATTTTTTTTTTCACTCACTCTTAAGAGTCTCCCCGCAGTTCCCGGGTTAAGGGTATAGCCTCTGGGTAGCGAGTTGCCATGTCCATAATAGTTAATAAATAAATGTTACCTTGGGAAGTCTTAGGCAATGGGCCTACAATGTCCACTACCACCCGAGTAAAAGGATTCTCGAAGATGGGCAAGGGCACCAGAGGATGTACAGGCACCTTCTGATTGGGTTTTTCTGTCATTTGGCAAGTGTGACACACTCTACAAAACTCCACTACATCTGCACGCATTCCTGGCCAGTAAAAGTGGGCTCTGATTCTGTCTAGAGTTTTTCTCACACCTAGGTGTCCTGCCAATGGTATACAATGTGCCATTTCCAAGATATCTCTACGACAAGGTTTGGGGACTACTACTTGATGGATGTCCCAGGCCCCGTCATCGATTGGTCTGTGTGGCTGTCTCCATCTACGCCACAATACTCCTCCTTTGAGGTAGAAACATTCACCACCCTCCTTCTCGCATTCCTCTTCACTCACGGCCCTGGCAGCTAACTCCTTGCATTCACTATCATCTCTCTGTAGCTCTACCAGGCCACTAGGACAATTTGGAGGAGTTTCATGGTCATCGTTAGGGTCAAGATGAGCCATAAAGGTGTCAGATAAATCCACCTCAGTCACATCATCAGGCACAGTTGGAGCGTCATTCACACTCTCATCATCCCTTTCATCAACTCTTACATTCGATACATTTCTGTCTGAGGGAACTGCTACTTGAGACATTGAACGTGTGACAGCACACACAGGGAACACTGTTGGCATCTCCTTTTCGAGCTCACCGGTTAGTGGCTCGTTAACAGGGGAAAGTGACAAAATGGGGTCTGGTCGGACCTTCTCACCTGCTACATCATTCCCCAAAAGGAGTGTTACCCCGGGCACAGGGATATCTTGGGACCTACACAAAGCTATGGTGGCCTCACCCTGTAGTAACTCACATTCAATTTCGCCTTTTACCAAGTATGCATAAAATTGGCCTCCAGCACCTGTCATTACAACTGGTTCGCCAGGTGGGCACTCAGTGTAAGGATTCACCATGAGGGTGCTAGTAGAACCTGTGTCTCTCAGAATTTTTACCTCATGCATACAACCATTTAATCTCACGTTGCCAGATGAAATAAAGGGACGGTAACTGTCCTGCACTGATGGTGAAATTAATTATTGGCTTAACCCTAGTGGGTTGCACCACACATGCTACTACACCCCTGTCTAGATGGTTTATGTTAGCTGCTAGGTACTCCTGTCAAGAGTCCTGTATTAAAGGAACTTTAGGTGCTAGGTACTCCTTCTGTTGGGAGTCCTGCATTACAGGCACATATGGAGTTTGAGATACGGCGGCAACTGTCTGCCCCGATCTCTCGGTTTTCTCCTTGGCCCAGCACTGATAAGCTAGGTGGCCTCTCATGCCACAAAAGTACATACCGTACTTTAGGGGATACGGGAACGTTCCCTCTTTGAGCATTTCTATTACTTTGGGGCCCACCTCTGTTACCATTGCCCTGAGTCGCATTTTTAGTTGGGGGAACAATTCTATTTTGGCTAGCTGGGGAAGACGTTACAGGCTTGTGACTGGGTCTGTCAGATTTGTGATTGGGATACTTAAAATTAGAACTAGAATTATCGTAGGGCTTCTTTCCACAAAATTTGTTGTTGAGCACGTATGTGTCAGCCATGTCAGCGGCGTCGGCAAGACAATCTACCTTTTTCCCCCTTAAATGATAGGCTACAGAAGACTCAATTTTCCATAGGAAATTTTTAACAGGACCAACTCCTTCAGATCGTTGTAGCTTGTGACTTTCTTACTCTTGACACAATGATTGAAAGTTTTGGTCATGGTCCTGGCAAATACCTTATGGGTTTCTTCTACTTTCTTCTGGTTTTTACGGAAAGATTGCCTGTAAGCCTCAGGCTGCAATTGATAGGTTTTTAGGATAGCTTCTTTGAGATTGTCATAATCCTGCCTAACTTCTGCTACTTCTGACAAATATGTGGCTCGAGCCTGCCCTGTCAAAACGGTTTGTAACATAAAAGGCCATTGATCTCTTGTCCACTTCATACCTCCAGCAACTTCCTCAAACAAAACAAAGAAATCTTGCACATTATCCTCAGTGAAAGGTGGAATGACACTGGTCATAGTCAATCCCAGAGGGGGAGCAATTAAGGGAGCATTTGTATCGACATTTAGTTGAGCTATACGATATTGATATTCACATTGTTCGGTCGTTGCTCTGGCTTTTATGCTGGCTTCTTTGATATTTATTCTGGCTAGTTCTATTTTTAGTCTGGCTAGTTCCAGTACTTGATCATCGGTTAAACCAGGTGGCAATTGTTCATCAAGTTGGCTAGGTTTACTCGAGATCCCACCAACTGCTCCGTCACCCTCCCCGCCTTCTACAGGGAACAGGTGGGTTTTTATGGTCTGAGCCACCTCTACTTTGGACATGTTTGAGACAGTTAATTGGAGATGTGAGGCAAGCACTTTCAGTTCGGATTTTGACAGACAGTCAATATCAGGGGCTGAATCTAGATAGCACAGAGATATATATTAAGGTATCAGTCAGCTGAAGGCAAAACAAAAGTAAAATCTAATCAAATTATTTCCTGTTGTTGCTTCCTTTCCTTTTGGATCTTAGGACTTGGTATCCTTTATTGACTGATACTCTTTACTTATGGAAAAATACTGAAACTAATTAAAGTCATGTAGTATTTAAAAAGAATTATTATTTAACCGAAGCTTAGTAGGCTATGGTTATGAACCGAATAAGTTATATCTAAAGAAGGACTATTAATTCTATAAAAAGTCTTGAAAGATAAATAATGAGGTAAGAATATTTCTGTCTCTTACCCTTTTTGAAATGAATAGCTAGTTTTCTTATATGTCCTTTTATTTATATTTAATGTAATTATTCTTGGTTCTTGTCTTACGTTAATAGTATTATATTATTATTATCATCAGGATTAATATCAACATCACATAAAAAGTTAGATATATATTTAATAATTAGTTAAATGTATTTCTTAACCACATAACATTGAGGTTTGATTATGAGTAAATTAAGTTACAGGATCGCTTCATAGATTCGATTCTGGTCTCACTCAAATAATATGAAAAGCAAAATAATATTTTGAAGCTAAAAGAATTTTCTTCAGCTTAGGAAATCACTAGAAGTAACATTAAAACAGCCATGTTAGTCTAAGGCGATATTACTAATATGAGACAATAGTATCACCATACTAAGCACCGTTAAGCAATGTAAGCTTAATTAAAAGAAAATGAAAGAACTCTTAAGTATTAATATAAAACAATAGTATTACTTTCATCATAACCCAACTACTTAAAGAGTTGCTTTAGTCCACAAGTTAGTCAACTAAAATAGTAAAGTACATAATAGTAGCGTTAACGTTAATTCCCAATCAAATAGTTAAGTACATAATACTGTAGTAGCGTTAACGTTAATTCCCAATCACATATCTCACTAACCAACATAACGTAAGTGTTTACACCGAACACACTTAACACACACTTATATAATCTGACTGACAGTCACAAACCCATTATAATACTTCACCCCGTCTAACTCCAGCTGCAAGTTCACCTTCCCAACTCCAAATGAGACTGATTTGAATGCCCACTACTCGGGTCTTATATACTAAACAATGATGGTGTAGGAACGAATCAGGAGGCGGGTGATGGTGCGCGCCCCAATCACAGCTCCTCGAGTTGCGTAAGAGGTGCGTGGTCCAATGGAGTCTCCTGGCGTCGAATCATCGTCATAGCGTTGGGTCATCGAAGTAGTTTGCAGGGTCCCCTATGACGCACGCAGGTGTGAAGGCTTGTTTGCTGGTATGCGGACGAGCTGGTTTCCCCCTCGCTGGTTCGCTCGCTGGTCTGCTTCGCCGCCTGGGTAGTTTGGCACTCCTTCAACTCTTAATTCTAACTCTTAAATAAACATACAGGGCTCCGTATGTCAGAAAAGCATGTGAAATATATGACTTAGAGAGTGTATTAAGAAATTTCACCTCGCACATAAACTCGGTAAAACAGCTACACTATTGGGAGCGTTTAAGAACGCTGAAACTGTACTTGTTGGAGCGTAGAAGAGAACGTTACCGAATAATATACTCATGGAAAATCACAGAGGGTTTAGTACCAAACCTACATACCCCAATAGTCATGAAATTCAGTGATAGGAGAGCCTGGGAATGGGATATCCCCCGGATGAATAACCGGGGTGCTCTGGGCTCTCTGCGAGTGTTGGTTATCACACAGAGGCCCACGTCTCTTCAACAAACTCCCACGGCGAGTAAGAGACTTCAAGAGAGCCTTCGATATCAAACTGCAAAAAGTGCCAGACGAGCCCATCTTTGCAGGGTAGTGTGCTGCCCCTTCGAACAGTCTGCTGCACCAAATCACCACCCAGAATGAGGGGCGGCGCGCTCCTCAGTGCCACTAGAACTGTGGCGAACTCATCATAAGGTATCATGAGGTATCATAAGGTAAGGTGCAACCACCCTCTCTGGGCTTAACACTAATAAGGCGTACGGTCCGGACGGTGTTCCTCCTGTTGTTCTCAAAAACTGTGCTTCCGTGCTGATTCCCTGCCTAGGCAAACTCTTTCGTCTCTGTCTATCCTCTAACGTCTTCCCTTCATGCTGGAAGTTTGCTCACATTCAACCTGTCCCAAAGAAGGGTGACCGCTCTCAACCCTCCAACTATCGTCCAATTGCTCTTATCTCTTGTCTTTCTAAAGTTTTTGAAACTATTCTTGCTTCCAAATTTCTTAAGCATTTCTCTTCTCATAATCTGCTCTCAGATCGCCAGTATGGCTTCCTTAACCCTTCAAACCCGGTTGGTACACACGTGTACCATTTTTTTTTGGCCCCAGGAACCCGGGTGGTACTACATTGTACCATTGCTTGAAAGCCTGTGAGCTTCGTGTGCGAGGCGTCGGTCCGACGCATGAAAACAACAGCCGGCTGGACCGACGCTCCGCATCTCCGGCCACAAGAAGGAGAGCGTCGCTTGTTCGTGTGTGCCTGTATGTTGTTGTTCAGTATCGAAAAGTGGTGTAAAGTGGCTGGTTTGGCCATAAAGTTATCTCCAATGAAATCATCATCACAGCTCACCCAGTTGACTTAGAGAGCTCTACTTAACCCTCCGACCCCGGCTATATATTATATAAATATTCCTCGAAATCCGGGTGTTTTGGCCGAAAAACGTCTAGGCTAGGCTACCGTATATTCGTTAATCAGACTGCTTCCCGCATTCCCGCGCATCCCCAAGCATAGCTGTGTTATTTACCTGTAAAATGGCATTAAGTAGAGCTCTCTAAGTCAACTGGGTGAGCTGTGATGATGATTTCATTGGAGATAACTTTATGGCCAAACCAGCCACTTTACACCACTTTTCGATACTGAACAACAACATACAGGCACACAAGAACAAGCGACGCTCTCCTTCTTGTGGCCGGAGATGCGGAGCGTCGGTCCAGCCGGCTGTTGTTTACATGCGTCGGACCGACGCCTCGCACACGAAGCTCACAGGCTTTCAAGCAATGGTACAATGTAGTACCACCCGGGTTCCTGGGGCCAAAAAAAAATGGTACACGTGTGTACCAACCGGGTTTGAAGGGTTAAGGCCATTTTACAGGTAAATAACACAGCTACGCTTGGGGATGCGCGGGAATGCGGGAAGCAGTCTGATTAACGAATATACGGTAGCCTAGCCTAGACGTTTTTCGGCCAAAACACCCGGATTTCGAGGAATATATATATAATATATAGCCGGGGCCGGAGGGTTAAGGGTCGCTCTACTGGTGATCTTCTTTCATATCTTACTAACTCTTGGTCATCCTCCTTTCGGGACTTCGGTGAGACTTTTTCTATTGCACTAGACATATCGAAAGCCTTCGATAGAGTCTGGCATAAATCTTTAATTTCTAAACTACCCTCCTTCGGTTTCTATCCCTCCATCTGTGCCTTTGTCTCTAATTTCCTTTCCGGCCATTCCATAGCTGCGGTTGTGGACGGCCATTGTTCACTTCCTCACCCTATAAACTCTGGTGTTCCTCAGGGCTCTGTCCTATCTCCTATTCTCTTTCTAATTTTTATAAATGATCTCCTTAACTGTACCTTAATTCCCATCCATTCATACGCAGACGACTCAACCTTACACTACTCCATTAGTTTTTCAGAACGCCCCAGCCAGCAATCCCTCAACGACAAACGTAATGAAGCCATAGAACTCTTAAATTCTGATCTAAATACTATTTCCAATTGGGGCAGAGAAAACCTTGTTAACTTTAATGCTTCCAAAACCCAATTTCTCCATCTATCTACCCGTCAGGATCTCCCAGCGGACTATCCCTTATTCTTCAACAATACAAAAATCAACCCTTCATCTTCTCTCAATATTCTTGGTGTCTCTTTTTCTTCTGCTCTCATTTGGAAGGACCATATTACCAGTCTTGCTAAGGCAGCCTCCCAGAAGCTGGGTGTGCTCAACCGCCTTAGGGGGTTCTTTTCCCCTGCACAGCTTCTTGCTCTGTACAGGGGCATAGTGCGCCCTTGTATTGAGTATTGTTCACATGTGTGGGGAGGTTCCTCTCACACCGCTCTCCTAGACAAAGTTGAAAGGAAGGCCTTTCGTATCATTAACTCCCGTCCACTCACCAACTCTCTGCAATCTCTCTCTCTCCGCCGCAATGTTGCATCTCTCTCGCTATTCTATCGCTACTATAATAATCAGTGTTCCTCAGAGCTATCCCAGTGCATACCACCTCCTTTACGTAGGGCACGTGGTACCCGTCTTGCAACTCAATCCCACCCCTACTCTGTGCAACTCTCCAACCCAAGAGTGAAACGTTACTCTCAAACTTTCTTCTACTCAACATCTGAGCTCTGGAACTCTCTCCCAGAATCAGTCTTTCCCTCTTCCTATGACTTAAATTGCTTCAAACTCCGTGTGTCCAGGCATTTTGGCTCGAACGTCCCTTGATTTTGGCCCTGTCACTCTTTCAACTATGGGGGAGGCACTCGCTATAGGCAGTAATGCCTTTTGCCTCCCTCAATCACATAGAAAAAAAACAAAAACAAAAAACCCAATCACTAGTCTAAGCGTGACTGCTGCTCTACTACTAACAGTTTTACGTATAACGACCACATCACTAATTACCTTTAAAGCAGAGATAGCATAGTAAATATATGTCACCTTCATATTATTACAATTAACAATAACTATTTAGGTAAAAACTACCTATAACAAGTACCAATATCTTCCAAGCAGAAACCCCATTGCAATTACATATAATACCCTAAATACCATTATGATACACAGATGTACTATCACCATACATGTATATTTTGGCAGAAACACACATGACATCACTACTAAGAACTGTTATCACAACTGCCACCACTCTTACGTCTCGACAACCAACCCTTAGTTACCATATCACGGTGCAAGGAACCATCAATGTCAAGATATAATACCAATACTATTGCATATCTATAGGGCTACCACACCTACCTTAAATGCCACCACAACCATTGAACCACTTCTGGGTATACTACCACATCGGCCACATCTACTGTAAATGTTATCATATCACAACTACCATTACACCCTGGTCCCAGGAATCATATAATGTATGTCTGTATACCATCAATACCAAGAACGCAGCCATTTATTTGCCAATTAGCCCTTTCAGTGTACCAGGACACACTCCCATTTTATTCGGGCCATTGATAGAAAATTTTATTTATTTTACGCAGGATTTATTGAAGGCAGAGGGCCAATTGAAACCGTGTTTAATCTTTTGATGCCCACAGGTTCTTCCTAAAATAAATGAAATACTCTTAGAATAGCCAAACTAAAATTAAGAAACGCTTCTCTGAATACTGAAAGTGTTAAGCTACCACAACTACAGCCAACAATCGTCGCAACTTCTTATATCACCATTACTTTCCGATATATTACCAGAATTCACTATTACCATGCCACAGTTACAATTACTCCCAAGAACCACGACCATATCATATTACAACTACCAAGAATCAAAACACACCCACTACTTACAACTACCACCAACAGTCACCACAACCTCTTACAATACTACTACTACTACTACTACAAATATACCTCACTGTTACCATGACAAACTACCATTATTTGTACGACTAATTTTAATACTATACCACAACTACTGAAAACCAATACCACACCCAGTATCAAGAGCTAGCTACTACAAAGATCACAAAAATACTCGCACTACCCTACAACCACTCCTCTCGACTGTTGCCATGCCACCACTACTATAGTATATTCGCTGTAAGTAGACGAGAAATCATGACCTCTGACCTCTGTAACTAAAAAACGACTAAAGTAATCGAGCTAATATTTCTACCATTTGAGAGGAGTCAGTCAAGGAATTGGTGTGGAAAATTACAGCCCATTTGCTCTAGCCCTTTTTGAGATACAGAGGATAGAGGTCATGATTTCTCGCCTACATACATCGAATAGACTATACCACTACCTGCCATGAACCATCACTACCACCGCTACAACTAAGATTATTATTATCACCTCACTACTACACACCTTACTGCTATCATACCACTGCTATCACTATCTCTCATGATTCATCACCTACCAAAACTAACATTATTGTCATATTACGACATACTGCATAACTACCATTATCAGCACTACCACACTTACTGTTACCATGCCACTGCTACCACTACCATCACTAAGACCACAACTATCATAATTCTTGTCATCTCACTACGACACACACTACAGCTACCTATATCGTCAGTACCACACCTCGCTATCATCATATCACTACAGTACTACCATTTCCCTCCTAGAACCACAACTACTACCACAAGTAACATTATTAGCTTTCTAGTACGACACACACCACAATACCACAATCATCAATAGCACCGGAAACGAACAGCTGCGGAAAGGGACCGCCAAACTTATGTAATACTATTAAATACGACATAAGAGAGGCAAAAAACAAACTAAAAATTATCACTTAAAATATGTTAACAAGTTCAGCTGTAGAATGTAAGGTATCTTAGCTTAGCCCCCTTGAAATAATTAATCTGATTTGTTTACTACTCATATTCACTTAACTTTTCATGTTATTTTTCTCCCTTTATCCCCAAGCCAATTTATCTCACAAATATCCCAATGAAAATACGCCTAACGGCCTTATTGGGCTATCCTTAGTTGGAATTATGCACAGCTGGTACATGTCATATTTAAAACATATGTTGTACCAACATTGTAAAATGCTAACTGAATAACATTATTATTATTATTATTATTATTATTATTATTATTATTATTATTATTATTATTACCACCTTCCAAGAACCTCCACCACCACCACCAACATTATTACCATTTCACTACGACTCACCACAACTACCATCTTCACCACTACTAGTCTACTATCCATATCACAAACTATTATTACCCCATAACCTGTTACTGTATTTCACAACCACTACAACCAAAAACTACCACTGGAAATTACTACAATAGCTACCACAACCCTTTACACTCATTTCATTTTCATTTTCTATGGAGCTCGTCCTGGAATCTTTACGACTCTGAACCTCACGATTCTATACAGGACTGGCCATTTGTATCGGCACTAGCTCAGAGAAGAGTGTTGAGAGGGGAGAAGGGGTGTTGGAGAGAGAGGAAGCTGTTGGAGTGGCTTTGTTATGTGTGTTTAGTCTGTATACGTCGTCAGGATGTCCCCTGACTGGGTGCGAGCATGTGAAACATGCTAGGACGTACTACCACACCCACTAAATGTCCGCCGTGGCAGGGATTCGATCCCGGGTCTTGCAGATTCACACGTGAGCGTGCTCACCACTGGACCACCACGGCTCTCACTACCACTACATTTACTACCACACCTCTATGATGCTATGCCTCATTTATTATTACTAATTTTAATACCATAATTCACATATTTTGTCACCAACCAACTTTAGGCCTAATTCTAAACTCAATTAATGAAATCAACAACGAAAACAGCAAATACATGTGGCACTCCAAGGACTCGAACCTAGGATACTCACACCGAAATGCCTCGCATTTATGCATTACGCTATGAAGAAAAAGTATCGAAAACTAGCACAAGTACAGTACCACCGCAACCCACTAAGACAAATAAGTACTATGACACCTCACTGTTACCATGCCACAACTACCACTACCCCCAAGGCTCACTACCACAACTACTAAGAACCAGTACCACCACCCACCACTGAGAACTACCACAACTACCACCAACAGGCACCAAAAGTTTCTTTAATGGACCATTTATGCTAAAGTCGCTTGGAAGTTGGTGAGTGTGTGTATTTACCTATTTGTATTTACCTATTTGTAGTTTACAGGAATTGAGCAGCGCTCGTGTTGTCCTGTCTTAGTTACTTTATAATCAATCCATTTTACTTAGACAAGTATCGTAATGGATATTCCCAGTTCCCAGTATTTTGGACTAACATATCATAACTTATGTTGCCCTATTTCCATATTTACTTTTATCCAACCTAGATTTGAACATGTTAATGTTCCTCGCTCTCACCACCTCCTCCTCCAAGTTGTTCCAAGTCTCTATACTCCTATATGGGAAGCTGAATTTCTTTGTGTCCTTACGACATCTGCCCTTCCTCAGCTTAAACTCGTGCCCTCTTGTCCTTCCATTATCCCTCACGAATAGATCTTCCCTATCTACTCGTTCCAAACTTTTTACTCCCTTGAACATCGTTATTAAGTCGCCTCGTTCCCTTCTCTCTTTCAAGGTAGGCAGTTGTAGTGTCTTAAGTCTTTCCTCATATGTCAACTCCTTCAATCTTGGGATCATCTTCGTTGCTATCCTTTGGACTTTCTCTAATTTGTTTATATGTTTTTTCAAATGTGGTGACCATATCACTGCTGCATATTCTAATCTTGGTCTTATCATAGTCATTATCAATTTTCTTAACATTTCTTCATCCAAATAGTTAAATGCCACTCTCATATTGGTTATTATTCCATATGCTCCTCCAATGATCATGTTAATATGCTTCTCCGGGGATAGATCATCTTGTATTATCACTCCAAGGTCCTTCTCATGCCGTGTTTTGCCGATTATTTCAGTTCCTAATTTGTACACCCAGCTTGGCCTTATCTCACTTGTTCCCACTTCCAAAACATGACACTTTTCTGCATTGAAACTCATTTTCCAGGTTTGGCTCCATCTGTGCAACTCATCTAGGTCCTTTTGAAGATCCTGACAACTTTCTATACAGGTGACATTCTTCATGATCTTAGCGTCATCCGCAAACATATTCATATGACTATTCAAGTTTTCTGGCATGTCGTTTACATAAAGTAGGAACATTATCGGACCCAACACTGATCCCTGTGGTACTCCGCTCGTCACACTCCTCCACTGTGAATATTCGTCTCGTATCGTGGTCCTCATTTCTCTTCCTATTAAAAAGTTTTCCATCCATTTTAACATCCTACCATGTACACCTCCAACAACCTGCAATTTCCACAATAACCTTTTGTGAGGCACCCTGTCAAAGGCCTTTTTCAGGTCCAGGTAAACACAGTCAACCCATCCCTCTCTCTCCTGTGTAACATCTACAACTCTGCTATAAAAGCTTAATAAATTAGATACACAAGATCTCCCTTCCCTGAATCCAAATTGTTTCTCGCTAAGCACCCCCTGTCCCTCAATGAAGTGTGTCCACTTTTTCCTTATAATTTTCTCACAAATTTTACAAACAATGCTGGTGAGGGACACCGGTCTGTAGTTAAGCGGATTTTCTCTGTCTCCTCCTTTGTAAATTGGTACTATGTTAGCTCTCTTCCATTCCACTGGCAGGTCTCCCTCATTCAGTGAAGATTTGATGATTTCATAGATTGGTTCCACTAACTCTTCCGCACATTCTTTGAGGATCCATCCAGCCACTCCATCTGGTCCCATTGATTTCCTCACGTCCAAATCCTGCATCAATTTCAGCACTTCACTTTTTGTCACTTTCATTTCAGGCATCTGTGGTGTTCTCATTTCTCTATTAGGTTCTATAAACTCCTCCTCTTTTACAAACACTGACTGAAGCTTTTCATTCATAACTTCACACAATTCTTTATCTTTCTCATAGCTGTTTGTTCCAACTCTTAGTCTGACAATACCTTCTTTTGTTTTTATTTTTCCATTTACAAATCTATAAAATAGTTTTGGCTCATTTTTGCACTTCTCTACAATATTCCTTTCATATTTATATTGTTCCTCGCGTCGTATCTTTACGTATTCATTTCTTTTCTCCTTGTACTTATTCCAGTTATTTTCACTATGTCTCTTCCGTGCTATATTCCAGGCTCGGTTTCTTCTATCCTGTGCCTTACTACATCTTATATTAAACCATTCTTTTTCCTTCTTTACCCCTGATTGGAACCTTGGGACATATTTATGTATCCCTTCTTCATATACTTTCAGGAAAAGTCTATATTTGTCTTGAACCATTTCCAGGCTTTCTAGTTCCTTCCAATTTATACTTTGGAAATAATGTTTCAATGATTTAAAATCAGT
The DNA here is from genome assembly GCA_037953745.1 of Lithodes maja. Classification (NCBI taxonomy): domain Eukaryota; kingdom Metazoa; phylum Arthropoda; class Malacostraca; order Decapoda; family Lithodidae; genus Lithodes; species Lithodes maja. Next base: position 1,975 of record JBAKBP010018966.1, on the reverse strand, counting down.
TTTAGCATAATTGTATCTATTTATTTTATGTCCTTCCTTTCTCTCCTCATTTTTCCCCAAATCCATCTCCATTTCTAATATCTTGTGATCACTTTTTCCCAAGGGACAACGATAATTTATCTTTCTAACATCATGTGGATCACTGGTGAAGACTAGGTCTAGCCTGGATGGTTCATCCATCCCTCTGATTCGTGTGTTTTCTCTAACATGTTGTGTTAACATGTTTTCTGTTACTAGATTCAATAATTTACTGCCCCAAGATTCATTATTATTTCCCGCATCTAACCCTTCCCAATTGACTTCCTTACAATTGAAATCACCTGTTAATAATAATTTATTTCTCCTATTAAAAAGTATTTTTAGTGCATCTAGAGATTCCGTGATTAGTTGATCATATTTATCCCGCTTCCATGCTCTAGTTTGTGGTGGTATATAAGCCACTGCTATATCAGTTGCTTTGTTGTCCTTGTCTTTTATTGTCACTGCTATAATTTCTGATCTATTATTGCCTAGGTTAATCTCACTTGCTTCTATATTTCTGTCAGTCATTATTAACACTCCACCGCCCACTTTTCCTTCTCTATCTTTTCTCCACACATTGTACCCTTCCCATCCCAACACTCCCAATTCAGTACCACCTCTCAACTTTGTTTCTGCTAAGCACATAATATGTGGTTTATATTTCTCAATATAGTCATTCAATTCTAATTTCTTAGACAGCAAGCCATCCACATTACTATACATCAGCTTCATTTCCCCCCTTCTTACACCTTTCTTTTTTTCTCTTTCCCTAATATTCCCAGACTCTACTCCCCCCCCGCTTCCACTCCACCTTCTCTCCCTTGCTCCCCCGTGCTCTCCACCTGCCCTGTTCCTCTCACTTGTTCCTGGTTTACACCAGTCTCTCCCTCCTGTCCTTCGGTACTGGTACTCGCTTCCCCTGTCCGACCGTTCATCCCTAAGTTCTCTGTTTGCCCCTCCGTCTTCCTCTGTGGGCTTTTGATGAACCATTTCCTCTTCTTCGTTCCTACCAGTCTCCAATAAAAAAAATCCACTTCTTGTTCTGTTCTTTTGGCATTCAATTCCTTCACCTCATCCCTCAAACTTTTCATTTTGTTTCTTTCATCTAAGTCCAAGTCTTTTTCGATGTAAATATGCTTCAGACAATCCTTATCTTTCAACCTCCATTTATTATTCATGATTTCCTCTACTATTCCTACTGTGCGAAACTGCACTTTCATTGGCCTAGACAAGCTAGACTCTTGTTTATATTTTCCAATTCTATGCATGTCTTCAATTTCATTCTCCCACTCTCTCACACCCTCGTCCACTACCTGTAGAATCTCCCTCACTCGGTCTCTCTCTATCCTACTTCTCTCCTCTCTCTTTACATTGTGTTTCTCCTTATCTCCTCTTATCACAATACATTTCTTTCTTCCAGCAGTCTCCCTCACTAGATTTTCCTTCTGTCTAATTACCTTAACTACATCCTTTTCAAAGTTACCTCCCTGCCTATGTATCTGTTGCTCCTTTACTATCTCCGAAAATTTCAAATTCCTTACCTCCTCGTTCTTTTGAAATTCATCCTTCTTTAATTCAACATCCTTCATATCTTTCTTCATCCTGATCATTTCTTCCTGCATTTCGCTAATACAAAACCCTTAACACGTAATTCTCATCCTTCAAAATACCAATTTGGTTTGCCATTCTTTTTTCTCTCGTTCATAATCTAAGCTTTTTGTCTCCTGTTCCTCTAGCTTCCGCTCCAGTTTTATTCAACCTCACCGCAAATGCAGATATTGCTACTCCCTCCTCTGAGAACCCTGAAATATCAAATACCTCATGATCACGATCATAAGGATCTCTGGTTACCCTGCTTGGGGGCAGGCTGAGCCGGTCCTTCCCACCGCTGGCCATACTGCCAGCTGGCCTTTGTTTACACCTGTTCGGCTCCACAAGTTTCGGTGGGAATATC
>JBAKBP010018965.1:0-45629 GCA_037953745.1 Lithodes maja | reverse complement strand
GTTGGTTGGATGGTTGGTTGGTTGGTTGGTTGGTTGGTTGGTTGGTTGGATGGATGGATGGATGGTTGGTTGGTTGGTTGGTTGGTTGGTTGGTTGGTTGGATGGATGGATGGATGGTTGGTTGGATGGTTGGTTGGATGGTTGGATGGATGGTTGGTTGGTTGGTTGGATGGATGGTTGGTTGGTTGGATGGATGGTTGCTTGGTTGTTTAGTTAGGTTGGTTGAATGGCTCGTTGGTTGGTTGGTTGTTTAGTTAGGTTGGTTGGATGGTTGGTTGGATGGTTGGTTGGATGGATGGTTGGTTGGTTGGTTGGATGGATGGTTGGTTGGTTGGATGGATAGTTGGTTGGTTGTTTAGTTAGGTTGGTTGGATGGCTCGTTGGTTGGTTGGTTGTTTAGTTAGGTTGGTTGGATGGTTGGTTGGTTGGTTGGTTGGATGGTTGGATGGATGGTTGGTTGGTTGGATGGATGGTTGGTTGGTTGGTTGGATGGATGGTTGGTTGGTTGGATGGATGGTTGGTTGGTTGTTTAGTTAGGTTGGTTGGATGGCTCGTTGGTTGGTTGGTTGTTTAGTTAGGTTGGTTGGATGGTTGGTTGAATGGATGGTTGGTTAGTTGATTATTTAGTTGGTTGGTTGGTGGTTGGTCGGTTGGATGGTTGGTGGGATGGATGGTTGGTTGGTGGGTGGGTTGGTTGGGTGAATGGATGGTTGGTCGGTTGGTTGGGTGAATGGTAGGTTTGGTTGGGTGAATGGTTGGTTGGTTGAATGGATGGTTGGTTGGGTGAATGGTTGGTTGGGTGAATGGTTGGTTGGTTGGTTAATTGGTTGGTTGATTGCTTATTTGGCTGGTTGGTTGAATGGATGGTTGGTTGGTTGGGTGAATGGTTGGTTGGTTGGTTGGTTGATTGGTTGAATGGTTGGTTGGTGGGTTGGGTGAATGGTTGGTTGGATGGTTGGTTGGATGGTTGGTGGGATGGATGGATGGTTGGTGGGTTAGTTGGTTGGTTGATTGGTTGGTTGGTTGCTTAGTTGGCTGGCTGGTTGGTTGGTTGGTTGGTTGGGTGAATGGTGGGTTGGTTGGTTGGTTGGTTGGTTGGGTCAATGGTTAGTTGGTTGGGTCAATGGTTAGTTGGTTGGTCGGTCGGTTGGTTGGCTGGATGGTTGGTTGGTTGGCTGTTTGGTTGGTTGGTTGCTTGCTTGCTTGTTTGGCTGTTTGGTTGGTTGGTTGGTTGGATGACTGGTTGGTTAGTTGGTTGATTTGTTGGTTGGGTGGATGGTTGGTTAGTTGGTTGATTTGTTGGTTGGGTGGATGGTTGGTTAGTTGGTTGATTTATTGGTTGGGTGGATGGTTGGTTAGTTGGTTGATTTGTTGGTTGGGTGGATGGTTGGTTAGTTGGTTGATTTGTTGGTTGGGTGGATGGTTGGTTAGTTGGTTGATTTGTTGGTTGGGTGGATGGTTGGTTAGTTGGTTGATTTGTTGGTTGGGTGGATGGTTGGTTAGTTGGTTTTTTGATTTGTTGGTTGGGTGGATGGTTGGTTAGTTGGTTGATTTGTTGGTTGGGTGGATGGTTGGTTAGTTGGTTGATTTGTTGGTTGGGTGGATGGTTGGTTAGTTGGTTGATTTGTTGGTTGGGTGGATGGTTGGTTAGTTGGTTGATTTGTTGGTTGGGTGGATGGTTGGTTAGTTGGTTGATTGGGTGGATGGTTGGTTAGTTGGTTAATTGGGTGGATGGTTGGTTAGTTGGTTGGTTAGTTGGTTGATTTGTTGGTTGGGTGGATGGTTGGTTAGTTGGTTGATTTGTTGGTTGGGTGGATGGTTGGTTAGTTGGTTGATTTGTTGGTTGGGTGGATGGTTGGTTATTGTTTTGTTTTTGTTTTTTTACAAACTCGGTTGGTCTAATAATCTGAATGATCTTTGTTACTTACGAATATTGTTATACATCAATTCCTAATATATATCTGTCTGTCTGTCTGTCTGTCTGTCTGTCTGTTTATCTATCTATATATATATATATATATATATATATATATATATATATATATATATATATATATATATATATATATATATATATAAATCTATCTGTATGTCTGTCTGTCTATCTATATAAAAATAATGGGAAGCGCTACAATGTCTCCTAAACATATAATACAACCAAACAAGACGGTAAATGAACAGTAGCAAAAGATACTATCATACTTATTCCAATTTAAGAGCCAGCCAATAATGAGGTGGATAAGGTAATCACACCCCTGCTACATCTTGATTGTCACAATATTATGTGTAAATTGCAATAGTATGATCAAAATAAATTATACGCAATCAAAAATATTATATCGTTAAGAAGTAAGGTAAGTTGATAAATTATACGGTAGATTAGGAAATATTGGCCAACTAAATATGAACGAAGATATTGCCCTTTAATAATAGGAACATTTTCAAATATGGCGTTGATTGCATCTCTCTCTCACTCACTCTCACTCTCACTCTGAACACCATTTTCAGTTGAAGAGAGCAGAAGAAAATAAATAAAGGTGCAGGTATACATAACATTCCCTTTCCATTTCTAACTAGTCTATGAATTCTTTCAGGAAATTTCCAAGCCCTGCAAGGGCATGTACGGAAAATTGCCGATGGAGCATAGCGTGGGGAAAGAGCCTTCATCTTTACTATCCTTACCTTCCACTCTCTCTTCCTCTTAGGGTTGCTATCTCTACTAGGATTAAGTCCTCGCCACCTCGCAAGGATCGTAAGATCTGTGTGGCCAGTGTATCTATGTAAATCCATGTAAATCGTTTCCTGTTAAGTGAGGTGTGACATCCGCTAACCCCTCCCCTCCCCCATAAGAGGTCAGGTCACGCACGTTAGGTCAAACACACTCAAGATGAAGGGGGTCAAAGGTCATGGAAGACTAAATCACGTGACACCTGGATTTAAAACGACTGACACAACAACAGAAGAAAACGAGAGTGCTCCAGGTAATGGGGGACTTTAAGACCACTAAGTGTTTTGCTCGCTCATTAAGATGGAGCAAATACGAAATAGGTGACATGGGAAATACTGAAGAATTCCACCCGAAAACAATTAGAGCCGACGTTTCGACCCGAAACGAGTTTGCCCCGCTTGGAGAATTCGACCCGCTGCAAGTTAACCTAACTTAACCTAACTTAACCTAACATAACAACCTAACCTAAACTAACCTAACTTTATAACCTAACTCTCGGCAGGTCGAATTCGCGGGTCCAGTCCACCAAAACGGGTCGAATTTGTTGTCCAAGAGCGGGTCGAAATGGTTTCGGGTCGAATTTTCCAGTACCCAACATGGGAACGGACGAAAGAAAAAATAACAAAAGAAGACTACGTAGTTATTCTCTCAATCCAATGACGACTATTTAATATCATGCCAATTACTCTGGCCGTGCAAGAGATTGTATGATAACTAATTGTGATGAATCAAGCTTATGGTGGAAGGCATTCAAGGGGAGATGGGTCGTTTTTCTGGTCCACCTTCTCCCTCATGTTTAGTCCCATTAGTTATCCAATTTGATGACGTTCGACCCATTAGTTTGGCGATTTCAAAACCTTTCGTCCCACTTTTATATCAATATCAAGACCTTTCGTGCCATTCATGTGTCGATTTTTTCCTGGCGAGCGATAGCGAGCCTGTAATTTTAAGAGGAACCGGACTTCGGCCGGGACATTTTTCTTCCGAAAATGTACACATTTATCTTGAATTAGGGGGGTCTAGGGGGTGTTTGTTTAAGCTTGATGGAGGTCTAAAGAGGAAACTAAAAAATATATGAATATATTAATATATAGACCAAAAAATAAGCCGCTATCCCCTTAACACACTCTGTACCGGTGACGTGTTTTTCATTATATTGTGGCAACCATTACACGGTTTTATTAAGCCTTGGAAGGATATTTGGTGGCTAAAAGGATACATTGAGGTATATTATAGTTTGTAGCTTTTTAATGGTTAGAAGTCCTTCCTAAACTCAATACAATCATCTAATACCGTAGTTGCCAGAATATAATGATAAGAACGTCACCGGTACAGTATGGGTTAAGGGGGGATGGCCGTATTTATTGGATAATTTATATATCTTTTTATTATTTTATTAGTTTCCTCCCTAGACCTCCATCAAACTTAAAAAAACACATCAATTAGGGACCCCTTCTAGATAAATTTATAAAAAAAATAGGTAGAAATATGTGCCGGTTCTTCCAAAATTACAGGCTCACCCTCATTTGCCAGGAAAATAAAATCGACACCTAAATAGCACGAAAGGTCTTAATATTGACAAAGACAGGGGTCGATAGGTCTTAAAATCGCCAAACTAATGGGCCGAACGTCATAAAATCGGAGAACTGATGGGGCTAAACATGAGGAAGAAGGTGGACCAGAAAAACGGCCCATCTCCCCTTGAGCTCGTCATCTGATTGAAACTAAAATAACGAGAATAAGGAATACTACCCTACATAAAAGGAGAACACCAAGGGAGCAGAACAAAACAAGTTGGAAATCAACAACAGGAAGGAGGAACTAAGGAAAAACGGAGGATTATGGCAGACAAAAGAACAGAAGGAAAATCTACCACCAGACCTAACATCATCCAGACCGCCATCGAAAAAGCTAACAACCAGAAAGCAGATAAGAAGTCGGAAAAGATAGCAGCCGCCAAAGAGAAACAAAGACACATGCGAGACAGAACAAAAGGACAAGATGGTTACCACCAAAGAGAGCGGCTTCCAAGCACAAACAAAGGGGAAACTAAAAGAAAACAAACAGAAGTACCACAGAAGAAACCGATGCATACCCGAATGTCTACCATGCCACGTATTCCAAAATTGCCCCACATTAATCTACAGCCAACAGAACAAGAGAAAAACAAAGGCAAGAAGACAGAAGGAAAGGAGGAAGCATTAACCAAAAAATCGGCGCCCAGGGAGGTACCACGTGTACCAATCGTCCACCAGTTTTTGACGAGTAATGCACGAGATCACATCTCCATAACTATTACTCCATCGCCCGTTATCACCACCAGAAGAGAAGCCCGGATTGCCACCATTGTACCAGAATGCCCTACTACACCCAGAAAGAACATTAAGATGTCTCCTACCTCCCAACAACATCCAAAATAGACGAATAGTGTTCAGCCAGGGCAAGAAGGGCTCCTATCACCACCAACAGAGTAAGCACTTGCGCCCCCTTTCGACCCAAAGCCCACCAGCTTCTAGGGGGTTCCCTTAATCCTCTAGATTACCCCCTGACCGCACTTGTGACCTTTTGTTTCCCACACACCAACCCCGGGACATCTCAGCACCCGTCATCACTATGCTGAAGAAAACTGAACAGGGCAAGCAATTCTAGGGCTTTCAATAACTGGCATACCAAGTTGAACAGACCTATGATTACCCTCCCATTCAGTTGGTTGATTAACGGCATACCGAATATCCCACTATGTCAGAGGAGCTATTTTCCCTATTGAGGGATCTTTGTAAATTGTGTGGCATAGCATTTTTTAACATAGCAGTCTTTAATAGGCTGCACCTTTAATATTAGAAGTCTAAAGTGCCCAGGCATGCCCACACCTAACTTCTATTATTAAAACCGCACTCTAACTACAAAGGATACTTGGCATGCCAAGGTCACTTGAATAGTTCAGGGCTCTGCGAGATACCTTAGCCGGCACTCGACATATAGCAGTCCTTAGTGCATTTGTCTGTAACATGTTATTTGACTCTTGCAATTAAAAGGCTTAAACACCGCCCTGAGTTCTTGGAACTTCTAATAAAGGTCAGTGGTAGTCGAGGAAGACAAGAGTGGTCATGACCATATTGTTTACTCGTGTTAGCCCGATATAGTGCCAATCTGTCATAACATAGGAATTATATTAAAGACCCCAAGTCAAGAGTACATGAACAAGAACTTCATCACCGATTAATATAAAGGTCAGGATAGTCGAGTATCCCTAAGCTTTATGCTATATATACTCGCGTTCGTCCGATGAGGTGCCCAAATATTATAATATATTTATGGAGCCGCATTAAAGACCCCATGCCCATTAATCCATCTGTAAACAACTGCTCCATACGACAGGCCAACCTGGACGGCACAAGCTGCTACCTCAAACCCTTTTACTCCAAGTGTTGATTCTGGAGCTATTATAGAAACCTGAAACAAGTCGATACCAGTGACGAGGTATCTAGAGTTAGAGTCCCAAAGTATTGACTCTATCCAATTCTCACCAGTGCGCAAGGTGCCTTATTGAGTTACATAATATATTGACTAACTTTATACACATTTGTAGAAATTAGGCAGAGTCCCCAAATATCGACTCTGCCAAATTCTAACCAGTGCGCAAGGTGCCTTTATGAAGTATAGTCCAGTGTATAGACTCAGTGTAAAACCTCGTCAATTAAGCGCTAATTTATCATATCTGAACATTAAATCATTTCACATGAATTATCCGACTATTCAGTGTTTCAAGAATATATAATTGTTTTGTATTGTACAAGAGGACAGCTAAGCCTATTTTGTATACCGGAGCTCCATCTAGATCCTCGATCGTGCTAGGACAGTATTTTTCATGTTGTATAAACTTATCTATTCATTTTAAACAACTATCTATAATAAATGTGCGTAGAGTTTAAGATAAATAAAACTGTTCTTTAAATTATATTTCGGGTGTTATATGTATCCTCTACTTGACTTCTATGCATGTATTGTATGAACTCTGAAATCCCCAGTCTTGATAGAATTCACTAGAACCAAAAGACAAACCTGGTAAAAAACCCTGGTATAACAGAAGCAGTAAATAATACTACAATTATTAAACGTAGGCTACGCCAGAAAAAAGACGAAAGAGAAACGGGTGATAATTACGAAATTACTATGTGACAAAAAACAAAAACAAAATAATCAAATAATAAATAATAAAAATATATTATAATAGAACATAAAAAAACGGGAATCTGCAGAGAGCCGGCAATCCCTTTCAAACCCAACCCATCTCGTAGTGATGTAAGCAATATATACTTCATGGTATTCTTTTTACTTCGCTCTTATTTTAAGTAAATATTATTTAGTGATAACGCAAGAAAATGTATATATTTTTTTAGTGATAACGCAGGTAAATGTATATTATTTTTTTAGTGATAACGCAGGTAAATGTATATTATTTTTTAGTGACAACGCAGGTAAATGTATATTTTTTTTAGTGACAACGCAGGTAAATGTATATTATTTTTTAGTGACAACGCAGGTAAATGTATATTATTTTTTAGTGATAACGCAGGTAAATGTATATTTTTTGTAGTGATAACGCAGGTAAATGTATATTATTTTTTAGTGATAACGCAGGTAAATGTATATTATTTTTTAGTGATAACGCAGGTAAATGTATATTATTTTTTAGTGATATCGCAGGTAAATGTATATTATTTTTTAGTGATAACGCAGGTAAATGTATATTATTTTTTAGTGATAATGCAGGTAAATGAATATTATTTTTTAGTGATAACGCAGGTAAATGTATATTATTTTTTAGTGATAACGCAGGTAAATGCATATTATTTTTTAGTGATAACGCAGGTAAATTAATATTATTTTTTAGTGATAACGCAGGTAAATGTATATTATTTTTTAGTGATAACGCAGGTAAATGTATATTATTTTTTTGTGATAACGCAGGTAAATGTATATTAGTTTTTAGTGATAACGCAGGTAAATATATATTATTTTTTAGTGATAACGCAGGTAAATGTATATTATTTTTCGTTTGTCTTAATTTTCTTATATATATGGTTAACTAAACATTAAAGTCAATTCACAATCATCTAGAGCTTCAGGTTGGTCTTACAAATATTAATCACCTAATCACTAATCCTACACAAGGGACTGATGTTCTCGAAAAGGGGCTCCGGTACTGACGCTATTCTTGACTTACAGTGTGCTGGCTTAATAATTCAGAAATCTCTGAAGTCCTATTTTAACTAACTAATCCTAAATATAGAATAATAATCAACAAATTCAGTCGATGAAAATTGAAGACTTCTATCTATCTATCTATTGCCTGAATCCGTGATCCCTGAAGGGGTGGCCACGAACGAACCGCCCCCATCCACCTCTGTCCCCAGTTATTCGACGCCCCTCCTCCCAACCAGCACCGCCTTCATCCATATACTTCCTCACTCCATCATTCCACCTCTCCTTCGGTCTACCTCTCCCTCTCTGTCCTTCCACCTCGCTCTCGTACACCTTCTTAGTCATTCTCTCGCTTCCCATACGTTCCATATGGCCGAACCATCTCAAGGTGTTCCTTTTACACTTTCCAGCACATCTACCTCCACACCACACCTCCTTCTTACTTCCTCCTCCGTCTGTCTATCCCTCCACATAACTCCGCACGCACTTCTCAAGTAACTCATTTCCACCCCTCTCACTCTTGGTCTGAGTCTCTTGTGTCGTTAACCACTCCGTGAGAACCGCATGGCTTGTCCTACAGTGACTCGCTAGGATCGCCAGGGCAGTGGATGGGGCTAAAGTTTATGTATTAGAGTGTGCTTTATTTCATATGAAAGCTCGAGTCATGGGCAGTCCAGAAAGGCTCTTTGTTTTCACCCATGTCAAGGCTTTATATATTTAATTGTAAAGTATATGTTTTATCATTAACTAGTAATGATGGGATCTGGGAGAGAGAGAGAGAGTAGAACAGAGTGAGAGGGGGGCGCGCAGTGTTTTTGCCCCGCTCGATGACGTCACGGCTGGCTGCCTCGTGGGGGTTGGTTGAGAGAGGTCCTTACCATGCTGCTAGCTCCCTTGCTAGTGGCTAGAGGACTTGTTACCGCTTTTTTCCCACGCGGCTCGACCTAGTCCCGGTATATATACTGGTACCTCGCCACTCTCTCCCTTAGATCTGGTTTCTAGAACGCATCTATCTTATCCCTTGCTACCTGTCCCCCGCTCTGCACCTGAGAATCTTTTCCTCTGCCTACCTCTCTCTTTTTTCATATCTTTCACCACCTTTTATTAATATTATACCCCCTCTGGTTAACTCTGCAAAATCAGCTTCATGCTGGCCAGTTGTATTGTGCGTTAAGGTCTGATATAACCTATGTATGTTTAGTTGTTAAGATAAGTTGATCACGAAGCATTGGTTGGCATTTATATTGTTTAAGTACCGCTTCCTATAATTATTAGTGTTCTGCTGGATTAGATAATGCTAGACTAGGGGTCTGATATTATAAGGTATTGTTTCCTATGAGTGCTGGCTTTAGGAAAAAGCTGCACGACATACCTGAGAACTGGAGTTGATTGAGTAAATTCTAGTCTGTGTGCCATTGAGAGTAGAGCATGCACGAATGAGGGCTTTTTGCCTATACCATTCTGCACTGTTCTAGTCTCGATTGTTTGTCTTTGAGGTACGCCAGGAGAACGCTTGATACTTCGGTATTAAGGTTTCTCAAGAGAGCTACCCTTCCCTATAACGTAATATTTGACGCACAGACTTGAGATTTGCACTAGGCTATGCGGCATGCCATGCGCACTAGTATCTCGTATCATTGACTCTAGCTAGACTTTATCAGTCACAGTAGACATTAAGTATATTAACCTAATTACTCTTTTTATGCATACCCATTTATGATTACACAAGCATTTCGCAGCCTAGTTTGATGTATGGAGACACAAACGACTTAGGCTCTTTTTGTTGATAGGAAAACTGCATTGTCGTGGCGATTATTATTGTTGTAGTGTTTAGGATATACTTGGCTCCGACGGCATTATATATTCTGCCTTTTTGTGTGCATAGCCTGCACGAGCATTGTTCCGCTGCCTGCCTTTTTGGGTTCCATTTCCGATACGAGCATCTTTATAGCATCTAACATTTAAAGAAGATTCCTTGTTGGTGTTGAAGGAGTTTAGTGCACTTTCTTTCATGCAGGAGTGCCTGACATTTATTGATTAAAGTAACGTAAGCTGTAACTTCTCTTACCACCTTACTTTGCATACCATAACCAAGCACCTTCGGTTATCGGTAGTAATAGGCTGTTTTCACATAACATTAAGCCTAGAGTAGACGCACATTTATTGAGAGTTTGATAGCCTATTATTGCATATAGAACTCTGTAGAGTATTTGTGTTCTTTGTTCACTGGGAATATACATCAGAGGTTGAATCTAGCGCTTTCCATTGTAGCATTTATGCCATTACTAGTCCAATGAATAAGAGCCCTGATATATTTAAACCTCAGTCGTAACAAATGGCGACCTTACCTAGGATTTGGTGAACCTACATTTATTAGCAGGGAACATTTGTTGTTTTGGAGAATATTTTGCGGGGATCAGCAAGAATAATTTTTTTTCGCAACATAGTATAGCTCTTGAGTATTTCCGAGAATTTTTGTGTGTATATTGAGGTATAAGAGTTTGGGGTGCTTCTTTTCTGAATATTGAGGTGGGAAATTTTTGAGAGCATCATGTCTTATACCGGATCAGAGGAGAATGGAGACACAGTACGTAATGTCGAAACTGTGGAACAGCAGCATGATGAAAGGGTTAATCGGGTGAGCTGTGAGGAGGATGCTAGGATATTTTTGCAATGGCCTGTTACTGCCGAGCGGTTGGAGGGTATGGATCGGTACGGTCTTCAATGCCTGGCCACAGCTATCGGTCATGCGGTTACTAGCAGCATGACCAGGGATAACTTGATAACGTGTGTACTGGGCAGGGTGACTGGTGAGCGAGATGGGTTGAGTGCTCAGAGCCCTTCGGCCATGCTTCCCCTACACTCGACTCCCAGCCATCCCAGTAGTTTGCCGAACCCGGGTACGCTTCCGCAGTTGGGTGGTGACTGGCAGGGTGGGTTGCCCCTGGGGGGACCACCGGTAATTTCAAACATTGTAGCACCTTCACCTCCTCAAGGGTTAACTCCAGAATTATTGCTTCAGCTCGAATTAGCTAAGCTTCAGCAGCAATTAGAATTAGCCAAGATAGAAGAGAGAGACAAGATAGAAGAGAGAAAAAGTCACCAGCACATAGAGCTAGCAAAAATCCAAGCTGATTTAGAGTCGACTAGGTACTGTGCCGACATGGACGTAGAGAAGTCGCGAGTAGAGACAACGGGACAGCGACTTGGGGCTCGAAACCGTGTTCATGAGCAGTCTCTCTCGCACTTATTGAAACTGGTTCCGGTGTTTGATGAGAGTGGTGTAACAGAATTTTTCGCACGCTTTGAGAAGAAGTGCCAGGAACACCAGTGGCCAGAGAATAAATGGGCAGCACTTGTATCCTCTAGATTAATAGGCAAGGGTCTTAAAGCCTATGATGCGTTACCTTTGGAGTCATGTATTGTGTATGAGGATCTCAAGGAGGCTGTCCTGAGGGCTTACGAACTGCAACCAGAAACGTACCGTTTGAAGTTCCGGGGTGTAACTAAGGGAAGAGATAGCACCTTTTTGGAACACGCCCGGGACTTGTCCGATGCTATGGGGAACTGGCTCCGATCTGAGAAGGTAACAACGTTTGATGGAGTTAAGCAGTTAATGATGTTGGAGCAGTTCTTTAAGAGCACGGGCGGTGATCTAACTTTGAACTTAAAGGAGAAAAACCCAAGAACTCTAGTCGAAGCAGCAGAAATGGCTGATCGATGGCTGTCGTTGATTCGGGGTTGCGGGTCCTCACAGAAGTACGATGTAAGTGCTAAGGACCGTTATCCTCCCCCTCCCCGTAACAATGACACATTTAAACAGAAGAGCCATGAAACTAAAACTGAATCCAAACCTTACACCACACCGTATGTGAAAAGTCAGGGGCCTTTTACATCACAGTATAAGCCGAAACAGAAATTTATGTGTTTTAGTTGCCACCAGAAGGGTCATAAGGCAAATGAGTGCCCTAGTCGACCTCCTCCGGCAGCCGTGTCTTTTACTCACGGCATTGGAGTGTTCAAGAGGACATCGGAGTTTGTTAGAGGCATTTCTTCCGAGGTAAATACACTGCCAGTGCAGAAGGATCCGGAAGGCTTATTCCCTGTCCGTGATGCCTTTAGTGACCACAGGGGACTCGGTTGTGTGGAGTGGGGGGGTAGAAAACATGAGGTGAGAATTTTGCGTGACACGGGGGCATCGCAAACACTGTTGAGAAATTTCACTGGTAAACCTGTCAATACGGCGCGGGTGGTTGTGGTTCAGGGAGTTAATGCGACAAGGTCATACCCGCTTGTAAGAATGAAGGTGGAAGTTGATGGTGTGACTCGTGACCTGGATGTAGGAATTGTGGAGAAGTTACTTGTTGGGGGCGTCGACCTCCTTCTCGGCAACGACTTTGCGGGACCTACTTCTGAGACTCCACCCTTGGTCGTTGCCGAGAAGCCGGCCGACGTGAGTAGGGAGGAGCAGGAGTGGGTTGAGAAGTGTCCGGTGCAGCCTATGGCGTGTGTTGTCACCGGAGATCCTGCATCCAGGGAGTCACATTCTGGTCAACAATCTTTAGATCAGCGGAGGAAGGGTACCGAGAAGGGGTTGAAAGTTGATGCGGTTGAGAGTTTAGTGTCAACGGACCTTCTCGGGGACTCATTATTAGGACCACATTTCGAGTCTGGAGAAGACCCAGTAACTGTTCCTGAAGGGGCAGAGGGTGGGCTTAAAAAGACGAAAGAGTTGAAGGAGGACAGTGAGGCACAGTCGGGAGATGTAGCGACAAGGTACCCTGACGCGTACCCTATGAGAAATGGGTCGGCGAAGACGGTGGTCCTAAGCTTGCTAGTGTATTTTTCCCGGTATGGTTACCCGCAGGGGATTCAGTCAGTCCAGGGACCCAACTTCACTTCTAGCCTCTTTGTTCAAGCAATGCCGCAACATGAGATTGTTGGGGTTGTGTCACCTGCGTATCATCCGGAGAGCCAGGGTGTGTTAGAGCGATGGCACTCAGCCTTGAAATCTGTGCTTCGTTGTTGTTGCTTTGAGAGTGGGAAGGATTGGGATCTTGGCCTGCCATGTGTTTTGTTTGCTGTGCGGGAGGTACCTGGGGAGAGTTTGGGATTCAGCCCTAATGAGCTCGTCTTTGGACACCGTGTCAGAGGGCCTCTCCATATGGTTGAAGAAGTATGGGAGGGCGCAGAAAAACCTTGTTCTATGCTCAAGTGTGTCCTCAACAGTCGAGAACGGATGTTGTGCAGTCTGGAGTTGGCTGGCCGTAATTTTACTAGCTCTCAGGCCCTCAGGAAGGACAGGTACGACCTTAAGGTTGAACTCAGGGAGTTTCACGTGGGTCAGGAGGTGTTGATTCTACTGCCCCTTGTAGGTCACCCCTTATCCGCGAAGTACGCTGGTCCTTATAGGGTGGTTGAGGAGCTATCAGACCTGGATTACTTGGTAGCCACTCCAGACAGACGGAAGCGCAATCAGTTATGTCACGTTAATCTCGTGAAGGAGTATGGGAGGCACCCCCCTGAGCCTCTCACTGTGCCTGTGATGACGTTTAGAAGTCAAGGTGGAGAAGGAGAATGGGACAGTCAAGCTCAGGTGGAGGATAACTGGAAGGATAAGAAGTTCAAATGGGAGCCTGAGTGTGAGAAGGTGTTTAGAGAAGTAAAACACCTGTTGTGCACTCACCCGATCCTCAGGGCCCCTGACTTTAGCCTACCTTTCCAACTAGCAACGGAGGCTAGTGGTGTGGGGGCTGGTGCCGTCCTTGTGGAAAGGGACGATGATGGGCTGGAGCATCCTGTTAGTTTCTGCTCGGAGAAGTACAATTCGGCCCAGGGGAGCTGCTCTGTTGTCGAGGAGGAGCTGCTGGCGGTTGTGCTTGCGCTGGGGCATTTCGAGGTCTATGTTCCAGCCTATGGTCCGGTCGTTGTAGTTTACCCAGATCATCACCCTCTCAAGTTCTTGGACCAGTTTCACAATTGGAATATGAGGTTGACCAGGTGGTCACTCAGGTTACTGGTATATAACCTGGACGTACACCATATTGCCGGTTGTGACAACGTGGTTGCAGATGGTCTTTCAAGGGTATATGATCCTGGGTAGATTGACACACGGGTAGCCTCCTGCTTTAGTTTGAATAGTATTTTGCGCTTGGTGCTTGTTGGCTCGCGGTTGTAGCCCAGCGTATTGGGTCGTAAAGCAGGAGTTGAGCGTTTGGTATAGAAGAAAAAACTAGTCTTGCCCCTATAGTGCAGCCGAAAAAAACAAATTAAAAACATAAAGATCAAATAAAAACTCTTTCTTTGATAGTTGAATTTTTTCAGTATGTTATAGCAGTAATTCTGGGTTGCACTCCTCTCAGAATGCTGGGCTAGAGAAGCTCGCTCTTGAGGAGCATAACTACATATAATTTAACCTATGGTGTTGGGGAGGGTTATAATTTTGAAAAATGTTTTGTTGAAGAACTGTGCCAGATATTTTACTTCTGCTGGGTGATGGGAAGTGGAGATATAGCATGGGTTCTAACCATCAGATTTTTGTGAGCCTTGGGGCCTCTGAGAAAAATCTTGGGGGGGTGTGACGTTAACCACTCCGTTAGAACTGCATGGCTTGTCCTACATTGACTCGCTAGGATCGCCAGGGAGTGGATGGGGCTACAGTTTATGTATTAGAGTGTGCTTTATTTCATATGAAAGCTCGTGTCATGGGCAGTCCAGAAAGGCTCTTTGTTTTCACCCATGTCAAGGCTTTATATATTTAATTGTAAAGTATATGTTTTATCATTAACTAGTAATGATGGGATCTGGGAGAGAGAGAGAGTAGAACAGAGTGAGAGGGGGGCGCGCAGTGTTTTTGCCCCGCTCGATGACGTCACAGCTGGCTGCCTCCTGGGGGTTGGTTGAGAGAGGTCCTTACCATGCTGCTAGCTCCCTTGCTAGTGGCTAGAGGACTTGTTACCGCTTTTTTCCCACGCGGCTCGACCTAGTCCCGGTATATATACTGGTTCCTCGCCACTCTCTCCCTTAGATCTGGTTTCTAGAACCCATCTATCTTATCCCTTGCTACCTGTCCCACGCTCTGCACCTGAGAATCTTTTCCTCTGCCTACCTCTCTCTCATATCTTTCACCACCTTTTATTAAGATTATACCCCCTCTGGTTAACTCTGCAAAATCAGCTTCATGCTGGCCAGTTGTATTGTTCGTTAAGGTCTGATATAACCTATGTATGTTTAGTTGTTAAGATAAGTTGATCACGAAGCATTGGTTGGCATTTATATTGTTTGAGTACCGCTTCCTATAATTATTAGTGTTCTGCTGGATTAGATAATGCTAGACTAGGGGTCTGATATTATAAGGTATTGTTTCCTATGAGTGCTGGCTTTAGGAAAAAGCTGCACGACATACCTAAGAACTGGAGTTGATTGAGTAAATTCTAGTCTGTGTGCCATTGAGAGTAGAGCATGCACGAATGAGGGCTTTTTGCCTATACCATTCTGCACTGTTCTAGTCTCGATTGTTTGTCTTTGAGGTACGCCAGGAGAACGCTTGATACTTCGGTATTAAGGTTTCTCAAGAGAGCTACCCTTCCCTATAACGTAATATTTGACGCACAGACTTGAGATTTGCACTAGGCTATGCGGTATGCCATGCGCACCAGTATCTCGTATCATTGACTCTTGCTAGACTTTATCAGTCACAGTAGACATTAAGTATATTAACCTAATTACTCTTTTTATGCATACCCATTTATGATTACACAAGCATTTCGCAGCCTAGTTTGATGTATGGAGACACAAACGACTTAGGCTCTTTTTGTTGATAGGAATACTGGATTGTCGTGGCGATTATTATTGTTGTAGTGTTTAGGATATTCTTGGCTCCGACGGCATTATATATTCTGCCTTTTTGTGTGCATAGCCTGCACGAGCATTGTTCCGCTGCCTGCCTTTTTGGGTTCCATTTCCGATATGAGCATCTTTATAGCATCTAACATTTAAAGAAGATTCCTTGTTGGTGTTGAAGGACTTTAGTGCACTTTCTTTCATGCAGGAGTGCCTGACATTTATTGATTAAAGTAACGTAAGCTGTAACTTCTCTTACCACCTTACTTTGCATACCATAACCAAGCACCTTCGGTTATCGGTAGTAATAGGCTGTTTTCACATAACATTAAGCCTAGAGTAGACGCACATTTATTGAGAGTTTGATAGCCTATTATTGCATATAGAACTCTGTAGAGTATTTGTGTTCTTTGTTCACTGGGAATATACATCAGAGGTTGGATCTAGCGCTTTCCGTTGTAGCATTTATGCCATTACTAGTCCAATGAATAAGAGCCCTGATATATTTAAACCTCAGTCGTAACACTCTTCTCAAACGTCCATGCTTCGCTTCCGTAAGTCAGTGTTGGGATTACCACACTCTCATGCAAGATCTTCTTCACTTCCATACTGACCACCCTATTTCTTGTTACTGCTTTCAGCGTTCCTACAACCCTCTTCCCCTGTTGCACCCTCTCCCACACTTCTTCATCCATAGTCCCATTTTTACTCAACACACTGCCCAGATGCTTAAATGAGCTGACAATCTCCATAGCATGACCGTTCAACTTCACCTCACACTCTATTCTACTTACAGTAGAAAAAGAAACCTTAATTCACACTCACGTCTTCATTGGTCTTTCTTGTAATTCTGCACAACGATGTCCTTCTTGCTTAGTTATCTTCGCCAGCATTACACCCTCTCTCTGTGGAAAAGTAGCTATATATTAGTATATAATTATATAGCTCACTTAATTTATATGTTTCAGTACTCTCTCTCTCTCTCTCTCTCTCTCTCTCTCTCTCTCTCTCTCTCTCTCTCTCTCTCACATACACACACACACACACATTTATCTATGCATTGTACAATCATATTCTAGAAAATTATATTATATTTATTGTTCCATTATATTATTATATTCTAGATGATTATATACTATTCATTGTTGCATTATATTATTTTACTCTAGATAAATATATTATATTTATTGTTGCATTACATTATTATATTCTAGATGATTATATACTATTCATTGTTGCATTATATTATTTTACTCTAGATAAATATATTATATTTATTGTTGCATTACATTATTATATTCTAGATGATTATATACTATTCATTGTTGCATTATATTATTTTACTCTAGATAAATATATTATATTTATTGTTGCATTACATTATTATATTCTAGATGATTATATACTATTCATTGTTGCATTATATTATTTTACTCTAGATAAATATATTATATTTATTGTTGCATTACATTATTATATTCTAGATGATTATATACTATTCATTGTTGCATTATATTATTTTACTCTAGATAAATATATTATATTTATTGTTGCATTACATTATTATATTCTAGATGATTATATACTATTCATTGTTGCATTATATTATTTTACTCTAGATAAATATATTATATTTATTGTTGCATTACATTATTATATTCTAGATGATTATATACTATTCATTGTTGCATTATATTATTTTACTCTAGATAAATATATTATATTTATTGTTGCATTACATTATTATATTCTAGATGATTATCTACTATTTACTGTCGCATTATCTTAGTAAATACTATTTAGTGTTGCATTATATTATTATATTATAGATAATTATATATTATATATATTATAATATATATAATTATATATAACTGTGTTGGTGGTGTAATGGTCTAGGTGCTTACGTTCTGGGTGTGGTGTCCCGAGTTCGAATCCCGGGAGTATCATATGCCTTCATTAATTAATTCATGTACTGTACATTGGGGTTTGTAATGGAGGATTAAGGTTAATTATTATATTTTGTCCACCCAACCAACTTCACTTCTAAACTCAATTAATGAAATCAACAAATACATCTGGCACTCCAAGAGGACTCGCGCACTTATGCATTACGCTATCAAGACGGGATGTTCCTTAATTTATTGTTGCATTGGTGAGTTATAAAGGGGAGGTTGTGAGGGGTAGTAAGTAGAGAGGACAAACACTGATCTAATTAATGAAGTATGTTCACCTATGTGGAGTTCGCCACTCTTACTAGTGGCACCGAAGAGCGATGTGATTCATCATGTGGGTAAGTCTCTCTCTGTCTCTCTCTCTCTATATATATATGACTATGTTAATCTGCAAAGGTGAACTCACATGACCAGCTTATTTTCGATATATTTTTACGACAATTTTGAGATGACATCTTCTATATGAAAAATTAGCAACATAAAATATTTAAGTTGCTGATACTAATACACAAGACGATATAAAACTTATTAGATAGATAGATATAGATAGATAGATAGATAGATAGATAGATAGATAGAGAGAAAGAGAGAGAAAGAGAAAGAGAGAGAAAGAGAAAGAGAAAGAGAAAGAGAAAGAGAGAAAGAGAGAAAGAGAGAGAGAGAGAGAGATAGAGAAGAGAGAGAGCGAGCGAGAGCGAGAGCGAGAGAGAAAGAGATAGAGATAGAGACAGAGAGAGTACTGGTCAGAAGTTGTGAGTCCTAACCTCTGTAACTCAAAAAATGGCTAAAACAAATGGTCGGTAAATTTCCACACCTATTCCCTGGCTGACCCTTCCCAAATCAATCAATAATAAATGCACTGAAAAATCCAACTCTAGCTCTTCCCAAGCTTTCTAGCATCTAGCCAAAAACCTTTCCAACAATTCTCTTCCTCATCTTTCCCTCCCCTTTCCCACTCTCATGGCACAACCATCAGTTCTTCCTCTTACAAATCTGAACTCTTCGCTCAAAGTTTTGCTAGAAAGTCCACCTTAGATGATTCCGGTGCAATTCCACCTTCTCTCCTACTTATGCTTAATATCCTAATCTCTTCTAAAGTTGTACTTTCTACCCTCTCTGGGCTTAATACTAAGAAGGCGTATGGTCCGGACGGTGTTCCTCCTGTTGTACTAAAAAACTGTGCTTCCGTGCTGACTCCCTGCCTAGGCAAACTCTTTCGTCTCTGTCTCTCCTCTAACGTCTTCCCTTCATGCTGGAAGTTTACTCTCATTCAACCTGTCCCAAAGAAGGGTGACCGCTCTCAACCCTCCAACTATCGTCCAATTGCTCTCATCTCTTGTATCTCTAAAGTTTTTGAAACTATTCTTGCTTCCAAATTTCTTAAGCATTTCTCTTCTCATATTCTGCTCTCTGAACGCCAGTATGGCTTCCTTAAGGGTCGCTCTACTGGTAATCTTCTTTCATATCTTACTAACTCTTGGTCATCCTCCTTTCGGGACTTCGGTGAGACTTTTTCTATTGCACTAGACATATCGAAGGCCTTCGATAGAATCTGGCAAATATCTTTAATTTCTAAACTACCCTCCTTCGGTTTCTATCCCTCCATCTGTGCCTTTGTCTCTAATTTCCTTTCCGGCCGTTCCATAGCTGCGGTTGTGGACGGCCATCGCTCACTTCCTCACCCTATCAACTCAGGTGTTCCTCAGGGCTCTGTCCTATCTCCTATTCTCTTTCCAATTTTCATAAATTATCTTCTCAACTGTGCCTCAAGTCCCATCCATTCATACGCAGACGACTCAATCTTACACTACTCAATTAGTTTTCCAGAACGCCCCAGCCAGCATTCCCTCAAAGACAAACGTAATGAAGCCATAGAACACTTATCTTCCGATCTAACTACTATTTCCAATTGGGGCAGAGAAAACCTTGTTGCCTTTAATGCTTCCAAAACCCAATTTCTCCATCTATCTACCCGTCCGGAACTCCCAGCGAACTATCCCTTATTCTTCAACAATACAAATATCAGTCCTTCATCTTCTCTCAATATTCTTGGTGTCTCTTTTTCTTCTACTTTCACTTGGAAGGACCATATTACCAGTTTCTCTAAGGCAGCCTTCCAGAAGCTGGGTTTGCTCAACCGCCTCAAGGCATTCTTTACCCCTGCACAGCTTCTTGCTCTGTACAGGGGCACAGTGCATCCTTGTATTGAGTATTGTTTACATGTGTGGGGAGGTTCCTCTCACACCGCTCTCCTAGACAAAGTTGAAAGGAAGGCCTTTCGTATCATTAACTCCCGTCCACTCACCAACTCTCTGCAATCTCTCTCTCTCTGCCGCAATGTTGCATCTCTCTCGCTATTCTATCGCTACTATAATAATCAGTGTTCCTCAGAGCTTTCCCAGTGTATACCACTCCTCTACGTAGGGCACGTGGTACCCGTCTTGCAACACAATCCCACCCCTACTCTGTGCAACTCTCCAACCCAAGAGTAAAACGTTTCTCTCAAACTTTCTTCTATTCAACAGTTGAATTCTGGAATTCTCTCACAGATTCAGTCTTTCCCTCATCCTATGACTTAAATTGCTTCAAACTCCATGTGTCCGGGCATTTTGGCTCGAACGTCCCTTGATTTTGGCCCTGTCACTCTTTCAACAATGGGGGGGGGGGGGGGGGGGCTCGCTGAGGGCAGTTCTGCCTTTTGCCTCCCTCACTCAGAATTTTTTGTTTTGTAGAAATGGGTGTGTGAGTGTGTTTGCACGGCGTCTTTATGCATGTATGTATGTATGTATGTATGTATGTAGGAGATAGTTAGTTTGAGAGAGATGCAAGAGGGTAAGTTTGTATTTGTGTGTGTTTTTTTTTTTTTTTTTTCTATATTCCAACTACTCCCTCTCGGGCATAGGCTGATAGCCTTTACATTCTACCGCTGAACACGGTGAGGCCCGTGAGGTCTTGTTCCAGTCTAGGGAGTGAGACATGCGAAGCACCTATTCACGGCTCGAACCCAACTCCATCTCTGAAACTGCTTCGCCTCTGCGCTTCACGGTCTCACTCCCCAGGCTCGGACCCTCACTCTCAGAACGCCACCTATTGAGCAATTAACTCACTAGGCATTGCCCCCTGTAGCATATTTTGAATATGGGAATATTCATATAGTGCTATTTAATCAGGGAACAATGAAGGTATTTTGTTTTGGCATTTCGGTGTGCTGTGGTAATGCACTGAAACTAGGTACAGCACAAATTCCATCCCAATAATATCTTCCCATTGACATATTGGGATTCGAACCCGGGTCCATTGGATTACCAGTCCAGTGGCAAGACCACTCTGCCACACTCCCTGACGTGTGTGTGTGTGTGTGTGTGTGTCTATGTATGGATAGGAAGGGTATTGAGAGGGGAGAGGAGAAGCAGTAAGTTGAGTTAGTGTGTGTGTGTGTGTGTGTGTTTTAAGAGAGAGAGAAAAACAGGAGGTTTAGTTGGTATATGTGTGCGTGTGTGTGTTTTAATAGGGAGAGAGAGAGAAGCAGGAGGTTGAGCTAGTATATGTGTGTGTGTGTGTGTGTGTTATAATAGGGAGGGAGAGAAAGTGGGGGGTGGGGGGTAGGGAGGAAGAGGTTGAGTTAGTATACAGTATATGCGTGTGTAAGGTCAGTTGAAGGTATTAAGTGTGTGTTTTAATATAATAGCGTGTGTTGAAGCCGTAGTAATGAACCCGGACAGTTTTAGTCTCCCTGAAGGTCCCAGTATGCCTTCAATTATCGACAAGGAGAAGTGGGAGGGCAGGGCACAAGTTATGAGGCACTAACTGTTTCCGTACTATTGTGTGACTGCTCTTGCTTTTTTTTTTCTCTCTCTCTCTCGCACTTTTCTCTTTCTCTCTATTTCTCTTTCTTTCTCTCTCGTTCTCTTTCTTTCTCTCTCGTTCTCATTCTCATTCTCTCTCTCTCTCTCTCTCTCTCTCTCTCTCTCTCTCTCTCTCTCTCTGAATGAGGGAGTGCCTCCCCCAGAGTTGAAAAAGTGACAGGGCCAAAATCAAGGAATGTTCGAGCCGTAGAATAGCGAGAGATGTAACATTGCGGCGAAGAGAGAGTGATTGCAGAGAGTGGTCGTGAGTTAATGATACAAAAGGCTTTCTTTTCTACTTTGTCGAGAAGTGCTGTGTGAGAGGATCCTCCCCACACATGTGAACAATACTTAATACATGGACACACTGTGCCTTTGTACAGAGCAAGAAGTGGTGCAGGGGTAAAGAACCCCCGGAGGTGTTTGAGCACACCCATCTTCTAGGAAGCCGTTCTAGCAAGGGTGGTAATATGGTCTTTCCAAGTGAGATCAGATGAAAAGGAGACACCGAGAATACTGAGAGAAGATGAAGGATAGATTTTTATATTGTTAAAGTATAAGGGAAAGTCTTGTGGGAGTTCTTGACGGGTGGATAAATGGATTTTGGTTTGATTTAGTGCAATATGGCCCCATTTGCCTGGTAGGAGTTCTTTAAAGTGATGTTATGATCCACAACAACTAATTTAAATTTAAAGTCGGACTGCCTTGTAGTGCCGCAAGGTCTGTGGAGACTTCGTATCTGAATAACCATGTGTGAACTGTGTCTTGACCAATACAGGGCACCTCTTATTATATGGCTTAAGGTAATACCACCATGTATTAACAAAATGCTGTAGTTATTATTATTATTATATATATATATATATATTGTGACTTTAACCACTCCGTTAGAACCGCATGGCTTGTCCTACAGTGACTCGCTAGGATCGCCAGGGCAGTGGATGTGGCTACAGTTGATGTATTATTGTGTTCTTTATTTCATATGAAAGCTCGTGTCATGGGCAGTCCAGAAAGGCTCTTTGTTTTCGCCCATGTCAAGGCTTTATATATTTAATTGCAAAGTATATGTTTTATCATTAAGTAGTAATGATAGGAATTGAGAGAGAGAGAGAGAGAGAGAGAGAGAGTAGAACAGAGTGAGAGGAGGTGCGTAGTGTTTTGCTATACTCGATGACGTCATAGCTGGCTGGCCTTGTGGGGATTCGTTAAGGGATTTTTTTACCATGCTTTGTGACGTCATGTTTGGCTGGTTTCTTTAGTATTGGTTAGAGGACTTGTTACCGCTTTTTTTCCCACGCGGCTCGAGCTAGTGCTGGTATATATACGGCTCCCTCGCCACTTTCTCCCTCAGATCTGGTTTCTAGAACGCATCCCTCTTTTCCCTTTGATATCTGTCCCCCTCTCCACACCTGAGAACCTTTTCCTCTGCCTATCTCTCTCATTTTCCATATCTTTCACCACCTTTTATTAACATTATATCCCCTCTGGTTAACTCTGCATAATCAGCTTCATGCTGGCCAGTTGTATTGTGCGTTAAGGTCTGATATAACCCATGTATGATAGTTGTTAAGATAAGTTGATCACGAAGCATTGGTTGGCATTCATATTGTTTAGTACCGCTTCCTATAATTATTAGTGTTCTGCTGGATTAGATAATGCTAGACTAGGAGTCTGATATTATAAGGTATTGTTTCCTACGAGTGCAGTCTTTAGTTAAAAGCTGCACGACATACCTGAGAACTGGAGTTGATTGAGTAAATTCTAGTCTGTGTGCCATTGAGAGTAGAGCATGCACGAATGAGGGCTTTTTGCCTATACCATTCTGCACTGTTCTAAGCTCGTTGTTTGTCTTTGAGGTAGGCCAGGAGAACGCTTAATACTTCGGTATTAAGGTTTCTCAAGAGAGCTACCCTTCATTATAACGTAATATTTGACGCACAGACTTGAGATTTGCACTAGGCTATGCGGCATGCCATGCGCACCAGTATCTCGTATCATTGACTCTAGCTAGACTTTATCAGTCATAGTAGACATTAAGTATATTAACCCAATTACTCTTTTTATGCATACCCGTTTATGATTACACAAGCATTTCGCAGCCTAGTTTGATGTATTGAGACACAAACGACTTAGGCTCTTTTTGTTGATAGGAATACTGCATTGTCGTGGCGAATATTATTATTGTTGTAGCGTTTAGGATATTCTTGGCTCCGACTGCATTATATCTCCTGCCTTTTTGTGTGCATAGCCTGCACGAGCATTGTTCCGCTGCCTGCCTTTTTGGGGATCCATTTCCGATTCGAGCATCTTGATAGCATCTAACATTTAAAGAAGATTCCTTGTTGGTGTTGAAGGACTTTAGTGCACTTTCTTTCATGCAGGAGTGCCTGACATTTATTGATTAAAGTAACGTAAGCTGTAACTTCCCTTACCACCTTACTTTGCATACCATAACCAAGCACCTTCGGTTATAGGTAGTAATAGGCTGTTTTCACATTACATTAAGCCTAGAGTAGACGCACATTTATTGAGAGTTTAATAACCTATTATTGCATATAGAACTCTGGAGAGTATTTGTGTTCTTTGTTCACTGGGAATATACATCAGAGGTTGGATCTAGCACTTTCCGTTGTAGCATTTATGCCATTACTAGTCCAATGAATAAGAGCCCAGATATATTTGAACCTCAGTCTTAACAAATGGCGACCTTACCTAGGAGTTGGTGAACCTACATTTATTAGCAGGGAACATTTGTTGTTTTGGGGAATATTTTGCGGGGATCAGCAAGATTAATTTTTTTTTGCAACATAGTATAGCCCTTGAGTATTTCCGAGAATTTGTGTGTGTATATTGAGGTATAAGAGTTTGGGGTGCTTCTTTTCTGAATATTGAGGTGGGAAATTTTTGTGAGCATCATGTCTTATACCGGATCAGAGGAGAATGGAGACACAGTACGTTATGTCGAAACTGAGGAACAGCAGTATGATGATATGGTTAATCAGGTGAACTGTGAGGAGGATGCTAGGATATTTTTGCAATGGCCTGTTACTGCCGAGCGGTTGGAGGGTATGAATCGGTACGGTCATCAATGCCTGGCCACAGCTATCGGTCATGCGGGTACTAGCAGCATGACCAGGGATAACTTGATAACGTGTGTACTGGGCAGGGTGACTGGTGAGCGAGATGGGTTCAGTGCTCAGAGCCCTTTGGCCATGCTTCCCCTACACTCGACTCCCAGCCATCCCAGTAGTTTGCCGACCCCAAGTACGCTTCCACAGTTGGGTGGTGACTGGCAGGGTGGGTTGCTCCTGGGGGGACCACCGGTAATTTCAAACCGTAACCGTGCTCCTGATCAGTCTGTCTCGCACTTATTGAAACTGGTTCCGGTGTTTGATGAGAGTGGGGTAACAGAATTTTTCGCACGCTTTGAGAAGAAGTGCCAGGAACACCAGTGGCCAGAGAATAAATGGGCAGCACTTGTATCCTCTAGATTAAGAGGCAAGGGTCTTAAAGCCTACGATGCGTTACCTTTGGAGTCATGTATTGTGTATGAGGATCTCAAGGAGGCTGTCCTGAGGGCTTACGAACTGCAACCAGAAACGTACCGTTTGAAGTTCCGGGGTGTAACTAAGGGAAGACATAGCACCTTTTTGGAACACGCCCGGGACTTGTCCGATGCTATGGGGAACTAGCTCCGATCTGAGGAGGTAACAACGTTTGATGGAGTTAAGCAGTTGATGATGTTGGAGCAGTTCTTTAAGAGCACGGGCAGTGATCTAACTTTGAACTTAAAGGAGAAAAACCCAAGAACTCTAGTAGAAGCAGCAGAAATGGCTGATCTACGGCTGTCGTTGATTCGGGGTTGCGGGTCCTCACAGAAGTACGATGCAAGTGCTAAGGACCGTTATCCTCCCCCTCCCCGTAGCAATGACACATTTAAACAAAAGAGCAATGAAACTAAAACTGAATCCAAACCTAACACCACGCCGTATAAGAAAAGTCAGGGGCCTTTTACATCACAGTATAAGCCGAATCCGAAATTTATGTGTTTTAAGTGCCACAAGGAGGGTCATA
This sequence comes from Lithodes maja, assembly GCA_037953745.1. Taxonomy (NCBI): domain Eukaryota; kingdom Metazoa; phylum Arthropoda; class Malacostraca; order Decapoda; family Lithodidae; genus Lithodes; species Lithodes maja. The sequence continues at coordinate 19,980 of JBAKBP010018965.1, read as the reverse complement.
AGGCAAATGAGTGCCCTCGTCGACCTCCTCTGGCAGCCGTGTCTTTTGCACACGGCATTGGAGTGTTCAAGAGGACATCGGAGTTTGTCAGAGGCAATTCTTCCGAGGTAAATACACTGCCAGTGCAGAAGGATCCGGAAGGCTTATTCCCTGTCCGTGATGCCTTTAGTGACCACAGGGGACTCGGTTGTGTGGAGTGGGGGGGTAGAAGACATGAGGTGAGAATTTTGCGTGGCACTGGGGCATCGCAAACACTGTTGAGAAATTTCACTGGTAAACCTGTAAATACGGCGCGGGTGGTTGTGGTTCAGGGAGTTAATGCAACAAGGTCATACCCGCTTGTAAGAATGAAGATGGAAGTTGATGGTGTGACTCGTGACCTGGATGTAGGAATTGTGGAGAAGTTACCTGTTGGGGGCGTCGACCTCCTTCTCGGCAACGACTTTGCGGGGCCTACTTCTGAGGCTCCACCCTTGGTCGTTGCCGAGAAGCCGGCCGACGTGAGTAGGGAGGAGCAGGAGTGGGTTGAGAAGTGTCAGGTGCAACCTATGGCGTGTGTTGTCACCAGATCTCTTGCGTCCAGGGAGTCACATTCTGGTCAACACTCTTTAGACAAGCGGAGGAAAGGTACCGAGAAGGTGTTGAAAGTTGATGCGGTTGAGAGTTTAGTATCAACAGACTTCTCGGGGACTCATTATTAGGACCAATTTTCGAGTCTGGAGAAGACCCATTGACTGTTAGTAAGAAGGCAGAGGATGGGCTTAAAAAGACGAAGAGACAGCAACAATACACAGAGAGAGAGCAATGGGAGGCTAAATTCAGTGTAGAAGGGGGTCATGAGTTGTTTCGCAAACACTTAGATGAGCTTGCTCCTTCGGACATTCGTAAATTGCAATTAGAAGACCCGGAGGTTCTTGAATGTGGTACCGGTGCTGTCGAGTTGGAGGAGGACAGTGATGCACAGTCGGGAGATTTTTTTTTCATAGATGGCATACTGTACCGGCGATTCCAAGATCCGCAGAGGAATTGGGAGGGGGGGTCAGGAGAGGTAGACCAGCTGGTCGTGCCAAGGGTTTGCAGGGAAAGCCTACTTAGGTTGGCCCATGATGTACCACTGGCGGGACATCTGGGTGTCCGTAAGACGGTCGCAGCCTTGGGGAAATTATTTTGGTGGCCTGGTCTGAGAGCACAAGTTGTGTCATGGGTGGCAATGTGTGATGTGTGTCAGAAGGTTGGCAAACCAAATCAGAGCATTCCTAAGGCGCCGTTACACCCCATTCCTGTCAGTGGGCCTTCCTTTAGTAAGGTTATAGTGGATATGGTTGGCCCCCTTCCCCCTACAAGTGCCTGAAACAAGTTTCTCCTGACCATCATGGATATAGCAACAAGGTACCCTGACGCGTACCCTATGAGAAATGGGTCAGCGAAGACGGTGGTTCGAAACTTGCTAGTGTATTTTTCCCGGTTTGGTTACCCGCAGGAGATTCAGTCAGACCAAGGATCCAACTTCACTTCTAACCTCTTTGTTCAAACTATGCAGCAGCATGGGATTGTTACGGTTGTGTCCTCTGCATATCATCCGGAGAGCCAGGGTGTGTTAGAGCGATGGCACTCAACCTTGAATTCTATGCTTCGTTGTTATTGCTTTGAGAATGGGAAAGATTGGGATCTTGGCTTGCCATATGTTTTGTTTGCTGCACGGGAGGTACCTGGGGAAAGTTTGGGATTCAGCCCTAATGAGCTCGTCTTTGGACACCGTGTCAGAGGGCCTCTCCATATGGTTGAGGAAATATGGGAGGGCGCAGAAAAACCTTGTTCTATGCTCAAGTATGTCCTCGACAGTCGAGAACGGATGTTGTGCAGTCTGGAGTTGGCTGGCCGTAATTCGGCTAGCTCTCAGGCCCTCATGAAGGACAGGTACGACCTCAAGGTTAAACTCAGGGAGTTTCGCGTGGGTCAGGAGGTGTTGATTCTACTGCCCCTTGTAGGTCACCCCTTATCCGCGAAGTACACTGGTCCTTATAGGGTGGTGGAGAAGCTATCGGACCTAGATTAATTGGTAGCCACTCCAGACAGACGTATGCGCAATCAGTTATGTCACGTTAATCTCATGAAGGAGTATGTGAGGCACCCCCCTGAGCCTCTCACTGTGCCTGTGATGACGTTTAGCAGTCAAGGTGGAGAAGGAGAATGGGACAGTCAAGCTCAGGTGTAGGATAACTGGAAGGATAAGAAAGTCAAATGGGCGCCTGAGTGTGAGAAGGCGTTTAGAGTAGTAAAACACCTGTTGTGCACTCACCCGATCCTCAGGGCCCCTGACTTTAGCCTACCTTTCCAACTAGCAACGGAAGCTAGTGGTGTGGGGGCTGGTGCCGTCCTTGTGAAAAAGGACGATGATGGGCTGGAGCATCCTGTTAGTTTCTGCTCGGAGAAGTTCAATTCGGCTCAGGGGAGCTGCTCTGTTGTCGAGGAGGAGCTGCTGGCAGTTGTGCTTGCGCTGGGGCATTTCGGGGTCTATGTTCCAGCCTATGGCCCGGTCGTTGTAGTTTACCCAGATCATCACCCTCTCAAGTTCTTGGACCAGTTTCACAAACGGAATATGAGGCTGACCAGGTGGTCACTAAGGTTACTGGTATATAACCAGGACATACGCCATATTGCCGGTTGTGACAACGTGGTTGCAGATTGTCTTTCAAGGGTATATGATCCTGGGTAGATTGACACACGGGTAGCCTCCTGCTTTAGTTTGAATAGTATTTTGCGCTTGGTGCTTGTTGGCTCGAGGTTGTAGCCCAGCGTATTGGGTTGTAAAGCAGGAGTTGAGCGTTTGGTATAGAAGAAAAATACTAGGCTTGCCCCTATAGTGCAGCCGAAATAAACAAATTAAACACATAAAAATAAAATAAAAACTCTTTCTTTGATAGTTGAATTTTTTCAGTATGTTATAGCAGTAATTCTGAGTTGCACTCCTCTCAGAATGCTGGGCTAGAGAAGCTCGCTCTTGAGGAGCATAACTACATATGATTTAACCTATTGTGTTGGGGAGGGTTATCATTTTGTAAAATGTTTTGTTGAAAAACTGTGCCAGATATTTTACTGCCGCTGGGTGATGGGAAGTAGAGATATAGCATGGGTTCTAACAATCAGATTTTTGTGAGCCTTGGGCCTCTGAGAAAAATCTTGGGGGGAGGTGTGACGTTAACCACTCCGTTAGAACCACATGGCTTGTCCTACAGTGACTCGCTAGGATTGCCAGGGCAGTGGATGTGGCTACAGTTGATGTTTAGTTCAGTCAGTGACGGGAGAAGGTTGTGTTAATCTGAGCTCCTGCCCGGACCACTTACCAGTGACCTTTAGTGACCATTACACCTACCTGTGTTTGGGGGCAGTGCACTCGTGTTATATAAAATTGTTATAGCTCAGTTTTTAGCTGTTAGTTTACTTGTTTTTGTTTTTCTGTACTTAGTTTCTTGCTCCTCGCTAAGCTTATTGGGATCATGGCAGGTATGGAGTGCGAGTCTCTAACTGATCTGCATCATCTTATTCTCCAGGTAAGAGAGGAGATGGTTGTGGTGAAGGAAGAGGTCTTGGCTCTAAGGGAGGTTAATGTTAAAATTCAGAGGGAAGTGGATTTGATTAAAGACGAAAATCTAGCTTTCAAGCTTAGCCAAGAGGAAATAAAGTCAAGTAAGGGGAAAAGGGAGGAAGTTGATGACAATTTTTATTCATGGCAGGTTGTTAAAAATACGGGTGGGAAAGTCACACTCAAGAAGCAGGATAGTAGAATAGGTATGAGTGTGACAAATACATTCTCTCCTTTGCGAGACGAATGTGAGGGAAAAGATAGTCAGGATAAGGGAGGGATAACCGAAGTGCCTGCCGCTGACTCAGCTCCAACCTCTGACGCTGTGCTACCTACCACCACCCCCACCACCACCACCACCAGGGGTTCTCCAACTGCAGCTGCTGGATCCTCCCGAGGGAAAGGTAAGTCTGTGTCACGAGAAGGTAAGTCTGTGTCGATTGTGGGCGACTCCATGGTAAGACATTTAGTTAGGGCTACCCGCACTAAACTTAGGAAGGTTGTGTGTCTGCCTGGCCATGGAGTTGGGAGGGTTTTAGAGAAGATGGACCACATCTTGGAAGATAGTGGAGATAACCCCATTATCTGTCTCAGTACCGGGAGTAACGATGTTGGTAAGGGTAGAAGTGAGGAACTGCTGCAGCAGTATCGGGATGTGTTAGATAAAGTTAGGATGAAGGGAGGGATCCCTGTAGTACATTGTATCCTACCCAGAAGAGGAGTTCCCAAGGAATGGACATCCAGGGCGATTGGTGTCAATTGCCGTTTGGAGAAATATTGCAAAGAAAAAGCAATACCATTCATTGATAACTGGGATAGTTTCTATGGGAGAGATGGGATGTACGCAAGGGATGGGGTTCATCTTTCACGGTTAGGGGTTTCTACATTAGCTAGTTCTTTAGATAGGGTGGTTGTGGGGTTTTGAACAGAAATATTGAGAGTGTAAATGAGAGGTTTAATGGAACAATTTTAGCGTCAGGCGAAAGCGATAAGGATATTCAGTCTCATGCTAAAAATGATGACTATAATGCAAATGATAGTAGTGATGGTGCAACGGAAGATGAAAATGTCGTTAGAAATAAAGGTAAATTAGGTATAAAGAAAAGAAGTAAATTGAGAGTATATTACACAAACTGTAGGAGTCTATGTAACAAAATGAACGAACTTAGAGCCCTTGTTAGCAAAGAAAATATAGACATAATAGCGCTAACTGAAACGTGGATTAATACAGAAACCAGGCATTTTTTAGCAGAATTTGATATACCAGGATATAGTTTGTTTAAATATGACCGAACAAGTAAGAGGGGTGGCGGTATAGCAGTGTTTGTCAGGAGTACATTAAAAAGCTGTATTAAATCAGGTATTAGACTAAATAACGATAATGAAAGTGTTTGGGTAGAGGTTAACGAAGGTAGTGAGACCATAGTTATTGGAGTTATGTATAGACCGCCAAATATGAGTAGAAATGACGGAACGTCATTATGGGAGGAAATTAAAATTGCATCAAGGTTTAGCAATGTGTGCATTATGGGGGATTTTAATTTTCCGAATATAGATTGGCAGCATCAAATAGGAGACTATGATTCTGAGGAGTTTATAGAGGTAGTACAAGATAGTTTTTTATTTCAATTCATAGATACGCCGACTAGAGGTAATAATATTCTCGATTTAGTTTTCAGTAACAATGAACATATGGTAAATAATGTAGAGATAGGGGACCACCTAGGAAATAGTGACCACAATTCTGTGTATTTTAATATACAATGGAAAGGTAATACCAGAGAGAATACAACATTAATACCTGACTTTAGAAAAGCCAATTATGGTGGGTTAAGAAGAGCCCTATTAGCCGACCCTATGGTCAAAAAATTAAGTCGATCCAGGTGTCCAAATGAGTGTACCCCTTCTCAGGCACCTGTCATCTTAAGTCAGGAAGAGACGTCAACCTTGGTAGATACATACGATAATTTTATCAAGTCAGTATTCAATGCACAAAATAAATACATCCCCAAAAGAAAATTTAGATCAACACAGAACCAACCCAAATGGATGAATAATAGACTATTAGATCTTCTAGGACAAAAGAGAGGAATATATAGAAAGATTAGGAAAGGCGAAATTCACCTACTTGCTTACTATCAGAATCTATCAAGACAGGTAAAAAAGGATATTAGGAAAGAAAAAAAGAAATTATGAAATCAAGGTTGCCAATGACTCAAAAAATAATCCTAAAGCTTTTTACCAACTATATAAATCCAAGGTTAGAGATGTAATTGGTCCCCTTAAAACTTCGATAGGAGAAATGACAGAAAATGATTTAGAAATGTGCAGTACATTAAATAGTCAATTTCTTTCCGTTTTCACTAATGAAAATTTGGCACAGTTTCCAGAAGTCCGTAAGGTATATAGCGATAGTATAGAAAATAGGTTAAGTACGGTTACTATAAGTAGAAATGATGTGCTTAAGGAAATTGACAGACTGAAACCTCATAAATCGCCTGGTCCTGATGAGGTATATGCTAGAGTATTAAAAGAATGTAGGGATGAGTTAAGTTACCCATTAACATTTTTATTTAACAAGTCATTGGAGACAGGTATAGTTCCAGAAGCTTGGAAGCTTGCAAACGTAGTTCCGATCTTCAAAAAAGGTGACAAATCAATAGCATCCAATTACCGTCCCATTAGTCTTACATCAATCATAGGAAAGCTACTAGAGTCAATTATTGCTAGTAAAATTAGAAACCACTTAGATACATTTAATTTAATAAATTCTTCTCAGCATGGATTCACTCAGGGACGTTCTTGCCTTACTAATTTGCTTAGTTTTTTCTCAGAGGTATATGAAGCAGTAGATAATGACAAGTCATATGATATAATATATTTAGATTTCAGTAAAGCTTTCGACAGAGTCCCCCATGAGAGATTGATGAGAAAGGTTGAGGCGCATGGAATAGGTGGGGCGTTGTTGGGATGGATTAGGTCATGGCTAATTGGTAGGAAGCAGAGAGTCAGCATAAATGGTACGAAGTCAGAATGGGGAGCAGTCAAAAGTGGTGTCCCCCAGGGATCTGTATTAGGTCCTCTGTTGTTTGTTATATATATAAATGACCTAGATTTAGGTATAACTAGTAGGATAAGTAAATTTGCAGACGATACCAAAATGGGGAGAACAATTGATTCAGATAGAGATATAGAGTGCCTCCAAAGGGATCTAGATACCTTACACGAATGGTCAGTAAATTGGCAGATGAAGCTTAACATTGACAAATGCAAGGTATTAAAGATAGGGAAGATGCATACAAATGTTAAATATAAACTAGCTAATGTGGAATTAGAAAACTCGAATTGTGAGAAAGATCTAGGTGTGTTTGTTAGCAATGATTTGAAGCCTAGACAACAGTGTATAAGCGTTCGAAACAAGGCAAACAGGATTCTCGGGTTCATCTCTAGGAGTGTGAGTAACAGAACTGCTGATGTTATCTTAAAACTTTACTTGTCATTAGTGAGACCCCATATGGATTATGCTGTTCAATTTTGGTGTCCTTATTACAGAATGGACATAGATTCATTGGAGAGAGTACAACGTAGAATGACAAAAATGATCCATAATATTAGAAATCTTCCGTATAAAGAAAGGTTGAAGAAATTAGGCTTACATTCGTTATAGAGAGACGCAGAGTTAGAGGGGATATGATAGAGGTGTTCAAGTGGGTTAGTGGGATTAACAAAGGGAACATGACAAATGTACTAAAGCTCAGTGATAGCGAAAGAACTCGTACCAATGGTTTCAAATTAGATAAATTTCGTTTCAGAAAAGATATAGGCAAATATTGGTTTGGTAACAGAGTTGTAGATGGGTGGAATGGACTACCAGGTGCTATAGTGGGATTAAAAACGATAGGGAGCTTTAAGATAAAATTGGATAAGCATATGGACGAGAAGGGTTGGGTGTGAAGGGGGATCAGCAGGGTTGGGCCAATCAGCGCTCTGCAGACTCCCGTAATCCTGCGTTAATCTCTAACCGTTTTGGTAAGATGATCCTCAGGGTATTAGAGTGTTGAGCCTATAATTGGGCTTTGTAATTGGGGTTGTGTGGGACAGGGATCTGCCTTGCTTGGGCCAATCGGCTTTCTGCAGACTCCCATTTTCTTATGTTCTTATGTTCTTATTATTGTGTGCTTTATTTCATATGAAAGCTCGTGTCATGGGCAGTCCAGAAAGGCTCTTTGTTTTCGCCCATGTCAAGGCTTTATATATTTAATTGCAAAGTATATGTTTTATCATTAAGTAGTAATGATAGGAATTGAGAGAGAGAGAGAGAGAGAGAGAGAGAGAGAGTAGAACAGAGTGAGAGGAGGTGCGTAGTGTTTTGCTATACTCTATGACGTCATAGCTGGCTGGCCTCGTGGGGATTCGTTGAGGGAGTTTTTTACCATGCTTTGTGACGTCATGTTTGGCTGGCTTCTTTAGTATTGGTTGGAGGACTTGTTACCGCTTTTTTCCCACGCGAGCTAGTGCTGGTATAATATACCAGCCGTATATATTATATACGGCTCCCTCGCCACTTTCTCCCTCAGATCTGGTTTCTAGAACGCATCCCTCTTTTTCCCTTTGATATCTGTCCTCCTCTCCACACCTGAGAACCTTTTCCTCTGCCTATCTCTCTCATTTTCCATATCTTTCACCACCTTATTAACATTATATCCCCTCTGGTTAACTCTGCATAATCAGCTTCATGCTGGCCAGTTGTATTGTGCGTTAAGGTCTGATATAACCCATGTATGTTAGTTGTTAAGATAAGTTGATCACGAAGCATTGGTTGGCATTCATATTGTTTAGTACCGCTTCCTATAATTATTAGTGTTCTGCTGGATTAGATAATGCTAGACTAGGAGTCTGATATTATAAAGTATTGTTTCCTATGAGTGCTGGCTTTAGTTAAAAGCTGCACGACATGCCTGAGAACTGGAGTTGATTGAGTAAATTCTAGTCTGTGTGCCATTGAGAGTAGAGCATGCACGAATGAGGGCTTTTTGCCAATACCATTCTGCACTGTTCTAAGCTCGTTGTTTGTCTTTGAGGTACGCCAGGAGAACGCTTAATACTTCGGTATTAAGGTTTCTCAAGAGAGCTACCCTTCATTATAACGTAATATTTGACGCACAGACTTGAGATTTGCACTAGGCTATGCGGCATGCCATGCGCACCAGTATCTCGTATCATTGACTCTAGCTAGACTTTATCAGTCATAGTAGACATTAAGTATATTAACCCAATTACTCTTTTTATGCATACCCGTTTATGATTACACAAGCATTTCGCAGCCTAGTTTGATGTATTGAGACACAAACGACTTTGGAGCTTTTTGTTGATAGGAATACTGCATTGTCGTGGCGAATATTATTATTGTTGTAGCGTTTAAGATATTCTTGGCTCCGACTGCATTATATCTCCTGCCTTTTTGTGTGCATAGCCTGCACGAGCATTGTTCCGCTGCCTGCCTTTTTGGGGTTCCATTTCCGATTCGAGCATCTTGATAGCATCTAACATTTAAAGAAGATTCCTTGTTGGTGTTGAAGGACTTTAGTGCACTTTCTTTCATGCAGGAGTGCCTGACATTTATTGATTAAAGGAACGTAAGCTGTAACTTCCCTTACCACCTTACTTTGCATACCATAACCAAGCACCTTCGGTTATAGGTAGTAATAGGCTGTTTTCACATAACATTAAGCCAAGAGTAGACGCACATTTATTGAGAGTTTAATAACCTATTATTGCATATAGAACTCTGTAGAATATTTGTGTTCTTTGTTCACTGGGAATATACATCAGAGGTTGGATCTAGCGCTTTCCGTTGTAGCATTTATGCCATTACTAGTCCAATGAATAAGAGCCCTGATATATTTGAACCCCAGTCGTAACAATATATATATATATATATTCTTATTTCATGTTTTACCAACTTGCTGTTTCCTAATACAACATATAAATTTGTATAGTTCTTTTCATTATACCGCCAGAAATGCGAGACGTTAATTCTCCCAGTAACTCTCCCCAGCTCTATTATCTATATTTCCTTGCCTTCATTTATCCATATATATATTCCTCCGAGAACCTGAAGGCAGGGCGTGATTGGTCAATAAGCCTCCCTCCTCCTCCTTCAAGATTGCCCGCTCCACCAGGCATAAAAAAAAGGGTGTGAGAGAGAGAGAGAGAGAGAGAGAGAGAGAGAGAGAGAGAGAGAGAGAGAGAGAGAGAGAGAGAGATAGAGAGAGAGAGAGCCAGGAAGGGATATAAAAGAGATAGAGCAAAACAAAGTCCATAATAGCAGTTCCGTGTCCGCCATTGAGGTACAGACGGTCATTAAATCATTAACGTAGTATTAGCAGTTATTGATGTGGTCCTCAACTCTCCGCTCTCCATAATTTCTCCCACATAACTTCCCGACCAAGGGTGTGTAAAGATCACCGTTACTTGTTCAGGGCGAGGTCATTAATTTATCCTCCACTTGATTTATACAAGAGGATTAGTAAGATTAGTTTAAGAAGGATCTGTGGTAGTAAAAAGGGTTAGGTGAGATTGTTCGAAGCTTGTTAATTGCTGGGAGGTCATTTTTTAAACAGAAAAAGTCGTCTTATAGTTGCCAGAATATAATTAAATGGACGTCACTGATACTGAAGGTTCTTCAGTCGAATTAAACCGTCTGCAAAAATATATATCAAAGGCCCCCTCTATTAATTACCATATATATATATATTTGAATAAATATATATATATATATATATATATATATATATTAACAGCACCACCACCACTAACATCAACAACAGTAATGTAACAACAACAACAACAACACGGAACAATCACATCCGTAATTAGCAGAGCCATTGAAGCCCCGAGCCATATCTCTATTATGAAATATGGTAATGACCGGAGGGGGAGGGGGAACTGGAAAGAGCCGTTTGTAAATAGAGCCGCAGATGTCGATGAAAGGTGGTAAATATTGATATAATGAGAATGGAGAGAGAGAGAGAGAGAGAGAGAGAGAGAGAGAGAGAGAGAGAGAGAGAGAGAGAGAGAGAGAGAGAGAGAGAGAACCAATGGTAAGCAGACCGACACCAGTTACAGTCGCGTTCAATAATTGTGTTACTACCTTTATATATTGTTACAACCCGGAAGTTATGAGGAGTTTTAATTAGGCCTGGTAAGCACTACGGGTATGGTAACTCCCAAATTGTCACACTAGACTGAATAGATTAGAAGTTAATTCAGTGAGGAGAGTAATAGTCTGTTTAACAGACTTGTGCCAAGACTCTGTAGTCTATTTTAGAGATGGTAGTTATAGCATATATAGCAGTTTATTTATGTAAGTTATTATATCATAAGCCACTTTGATCTTATAAACTTGACCACACCACTAACCCCTTTGTACCAAACTAATGCACATAATATAATGGTTAAGAAAAAACAAGATAATTTTAATATATATATATATATATATATATATATATATATATATATATACATAATTAATTATAAAAGAAAGGTGTCTATATTATATAAAGCATTTGCAAGTAACTAGATTAAAAAGGAACATAATATATTTATATGAATATTAATATATAAATTATAATAATTTATCTCTATGAACAAACAAACAAAAATAAAGGAAAAAAGAAAAGAACCTTATATACTAATGTAAACTAATGACACGTAATAATAGGAATCAGGCTATGACAGACAAGACACTACTCCCTGGTTATCAGCACAGCTAGCGGTATTTAGTAGCACACATACATGATTACTATAATTCCTAATCTTAGTAGTATTGATGAGCCATAGTCTCTCATACTTCTTATCCTCTCTCTATAGAATCGTGTGTCCCTGTATCACTGCTGAACAGGTCTCCTTTGATAAAGTAACGGTAGCTTTGTCTTGGGTTTTTTTCTGTCCTCAATTAACGTAGTTTAATAGGGAGTTCACATTAAAATCAAAACTAGATTGATATTTAAATGTCCCTCTACCTGTATCATGGTGTACACGTCTATACTAGGCAGATCTTAATTCTCCTAGATATCTATAACCTCACCTATGCATGTCAACTCATCTCTTGATTCCCAGCGAAACGAGTCATTCCCCGCCTGTTATCTCGTGACTATCCCAACCTTGGAACAGATTAAGGGTAATTTTCTCTTCCGAGTATTCTGTAGTTACGTTTAGACATGGCGGAACCTTTTAACTTAAAAAACTTTTGTAATGAGCCTTCCATTAGTCTTCTCAGGGATCGAGTGATTTCGAAAGACCAGTGGAAGTTTATGGCCATCACCTTTGACATTCCTTTTGAAAGTTCCCACACCAAAGAACAAATAAAAAACCTTGTCGTAGAAGGCTTGGTTAGGAGACAACATTTACCTCCAGAAGCTATAGATGAATTCACACCCATGACTTCTACGACGCATTTGTCTCTCCAGTCTGACTCTGATGATAGCCAAGTGGATAAGGTTCTTCCACCACCTCCAGCACACTATCTTGAAGAGATAGTGTGCTGAACGAGTCAAACTTGAGAAGGACCGGGAACTTGAACGAGCCAAACTTGAAGAAAGAGAGAAGGACCGGGAACATGAACGAGTCAAACTTGAGAAGGACCGGGAACTTGAACTAGCCAAACTTGAAGAAAGAGAGAAAGACCAGGAACATGAACGAGACAAACTTGAGAAGGACCGGGAACTTGAACGAGTCAAACTTGAAGAAAGAGAGAAGGACCGGGAACTTGAACGAGTCAAACTTGAAGAAAGAGAGAAGGAACGGGAACGAGTCAAACTTGAGAAGGACCGGGAACTTGAACGAGCCAAACTTGAAGAAAGAGAGAAGGACCGGGAACATGAACGAGTCAAACTTGAGAAGGACCGGGAACTTGAACGAGCCAAACTTGAAGAAAGAGAGAAGGACCGGGAACATGAACGAGTCAAACTTGAGAAGGACCGGGAACTTGAACGAGTCAAACTTGAAGAAAGAGAGAAGGACTGGGAACTTGAACGAGTCAAACTTGAAGAAAGAGAGAAGGACCGGGAACATGATCGAGTCAAACTTGAAGAAAGAGAGAAGGAACGGGAACATGAACGAGTCAAACTTGAGAAGGACCGGGAACTTGAACGAGTCAAACTTGAAGAAAGAGAGAAGGACCGGGAACTTGAACGAGTCAAACTTGAAGAAAGAGAGAAGGACCGGGAACATGATCGAGTCAAACTTGAGAAGGACCGGGAACTTGAACGAGCCAAACTTGAAGAAAGAGAGAAGGACCAGGAACATGAACGAGTCAAACTTGAGAAGGACCGGGAACTTGAACGAGCCAAACTTGAAGAAAGAGAGAAGGACCGGGAACTTGAATGAGCCAAACTTCATCAACAAAGTATCTCTCACCAGAAGCCGACGACTCTTAACTTGGCTAAAAACATCCCACTACTACCAACTTTTCACGAGGACGATCCTGATGTTTTTTTCGTCACCTTCGAGAAGACAGCCCAGCATCTTCAGTGGGAGAAGCAGGAATGGCCTTGGTTACTACAACCCAAGTTGGTGGGTAGGGCTTCCACTGTTTTTTCGAATCTGGAAACCTTTGATGATTACGAGTTTGTTAAGAAGGCCATACTTGATGCCTATGCAGTCACCCCTGATAGTTATCGTAAAAAGTTTTGTAACTATGCTAAACCTGAAAAACACACCTTCTTGGAGTTTGCTAGGGAGAAGTTCCACCTGTGTAAGAAGTGGCTAGACACCTCTGATATCACTACATATGCTAAGGTAGTTAATTGTGTTGTTTTGGAGGAATGGAAAAGGAAGTTACCATTTAGTTTGTTAGTTTACCTAGAAGAGAAGGGAGAGACAGACTTGATCAAAGCAGCACAGCTGGCGGATGCGTATGCACTTATCCACAGGAATCTCCATTGCAAAGATAAATCCAGTACCTTTAATGTAAAATCATCCTCTAACTATAACCCTGTGAATGTGGCTGGTGGACAACAGAGATCTCCTAAATTCAATAGGAAAATTAATAGCACTACTGATTTCTGTACCTATTGTAAGCAGTCAGGTCATGATATCCTGAATTGTCAACACCCTAAGTGTAGGACTTCATCTGCATATAAACTTACTCTCACAACATCTAAGACTAATCCTACAAAAAAATTAAAACAGGAACATCTAATGAGAGACCTATCACATGTGTTGCTACTAATTCTCCTAAAGATGTATTCTCTGCATTCAAGGTTTCAGGTGTTGTCTCTACAGGTAAGGGTTTTCCCCAATATCCAGTTACCATTCTTAGGGATACAGGGTCAGCTCAGAGTATATTATGCAAGAAAGTTTTACCATCAGTAGAACACACATTCACTGGGGAAAAAATTAAACTACTATCTCTAGATGCAGGCAAAGGAGCACCTATTGCTAAAGTGGTACTAGACAGTGGATTACTCAAAGGGGAGGTAAAAGTAGCCATTCGTGATAAGATCCCTGTTGCTGGTGTGACTTTTCTTCTGGGGAATGATTTGGCAGGGAATGGTCTGATTCCAGAATTGGCCCTGTCAAACAAACCCATGGAGAGGAGTCCCACTGAGCCACTCGATCAAAAACATCCTCATGTCTTCCCCGTATGTGCAGTTACCCGCTCACAAACTGTTACTGCTCCTTGCCCAAACCTATCCTTGCCATCACCTTGTGATAACTTAATATATCAGAATCTGAACAAGGATAATCTGATTCAGGCTCAAGAGATAGATCCTACACTAGCTAAATTCAGACATGTAGCAGACACACCCACTGCAGGAAAAAACCCATGTTTTTACGATCATGAAAGTGTGCTTATGAGAAGTTTCCATCCTCCCGATAAGGCTGATACTGATACCTGGTCCACTGTTCATCAAGTAGTCATTCCCACTTCTATTCGCAGTTCTGTTATGGAATTGGCTCATGACGGTTTAGCGGGACATTTGGGACAACAAAATACATATAAAAAGGTACTTGCTCATTTTTACTGGCCAGGAGTCAAGAAGGACGTTGCCCAGTATGTTAATACCTGTCATACATGCCAAATCGCAGGTAAGCCTAATGAAGTCATTCCCCCTGCTCCTCTTAAGCCAATTCCTGTCACTACTGAGCCGTTTGAGCGCATTGTTATAGATTGTGTTGGACCTCTTCCCAGGACTAAGAAAGGTAATCAGTATCTCCTTACTGTCATGGACACCTCTACTAGGTACCCTGAGGCTTACCCTCTGAAGGACATCAAGGCTGGACAAGTGGTAAAACGCTTACTGCACCTCTTTAGTAGGGTGGGTATTCCTAAAGACATTCAAACTGATCAAGGTACAAATTTTACAAGTAAGATGATGTCAGAAGTCATGATAGAGTTGAATATTCACCACCATTTTGCCACAGCCTACCATCCACAGTCCCAGGGTTGCCTTGAAAGATTTCACCAGAGCTTTAAGTCACTTATTAAAAAATATTGCATTGAAACTGAGAAGGACTGGGATGAAAACAGACTTTCTCCTGTTTGCCATAAGAGAATGCCCACACGAATCACTAGGCCACTCACCCTTCGAGCTCTTGTATGGTCGCCAAATTAGGGGCCCTCTTAAAGTACTTAAAGATGTTTGGTTTAAGACTGTTTCTGATCACCCTCTATGCACAGTTTCTGAGTACATCAATTCTTTGAAGCTGAAACTATCTTCTGTGCGTGCTCTAGCTTTGGAAAATCTTGAACGTAGTCAGTCAAAAATGAAGTACATTTATGATGCTAAAACTAAACCTCGTGTATTCTCTACAGGTGACAGGGTTCTGTTGTTTCTACCCATTCCAGGTCATGCCTTGAAAAGTAAGTACTCTGGTCCTTATATAGTCTCTCAGAAATTGACACCACTCAACTATGTTATTCAAACTCCAGATAGACGGAGAGCTCAACAACTAGTTCACATCAATCAAATCAAACCATATTATGAAAGGTCTTTAGAGGATGATTCACAACAGGTTAAACCCCGTCTTGTAACCAATTCTGAAAATGTACATCCTGGTAGACCTGATATAATTGAGGGTACTGACATTCCATCACCTATAGGAAATCCTAAAAACAGTCAGGTCTTGCGCCATTTAGATGATTACCTCCCTGGCACTACATCATCTCAGAAGGCAGATCTTAAATTGTTACTCCTCAAGTATCCCTCAATTACTTCAGATGTCCCAGGGTTTTATAACTCACAACAGCATAATGTCATTCTAACATCTGATATGGTTAAACCTATTAAGCAACAACCATATAGGCTAAACCCCCAGAAGCAGTTGATCATGAAGAAAGAAATTGACTTTATGTTGGAGAATGACCTGATAGAAGAGAGTTGCTCTCCTTGGGCTTCACCCAGTCTGTTGGTCCCTAAATCTGATGGTAGCAGTAGACTTTGCACAGATTACCATAAGCTCAATAAGGTCACTGTACCTGATGCTTTCCCTCTGCCTCGTATTGATGATTTAGTTGATAAGGTGGTTAGGGCTAAATTTGTTTCTAATATTGACCTACGGAAAGGTTATTATCAGATAGATATGTCAGACAGGGCTCAAATCACTTCAGCATTCACCACCCCTTTTGGTCTCTATCAATATAAAGTAATGCCATTCGGAATGATCAATGCTCTCGCCACTTTCCAACGAATCATGTCCCATACTATTCTTGGTTTAGTTGGCGTAGACTGCTACTTGGATGACATTGTTGTAATTGCAGAAACTTGGCCTGAGCATCTGGTACGGCTGGAGATGCTGCTCTCTCGTCTCTCCCAGGCTGGCCTCACCATCAACCTTGTGAAATCCTGTTTTGGCCGGGCCACGGTCACTTATCTCGGCCATGTGGTGGGCCAGGGCATGGCACGCCCGAAGTCCGCCAACATCGAGAGCATCTTGGACTATCCCCAGCCTAATGACCGCAAGTCTCTGATGAGGTTCCTGGGGATGTGTGGCTTTTACCGGAGATTCTGCAGCAACTTTGCCACTATTGCCGCCCCTCTCACCGACCTAACCAGCACGAAGGTGGTGTTTGTGTGGTCCCCCGCGTGTATGGCAGCCTTCCACCACCTGAAGACTCTGCTGTCCACCTACCCAGTGCTCCGTGCCCCTGATCCTGCCAAACCTTATCAACTGCAGGTAGACGCTAGTGGTGAGGGTGTTGGAGCCGTCCTCCTACAGTACCATGATGATATCCTCCACCCAGTCTCTTATTTCTCAACAAAGTTGAAAAGACATCAGCGAGGGTACTCTACTGTGGAGAAGGAGGCTTTGGCTCTGGTCCTGGCAATAAAGAAATTTGATTGTTATCTTCCTCAGCATTCGCCCCACATTGACGTGTATACGGATCATAACCCTCTTACTTTCATTGACCGTATGAAGAACAACAATCAACGGATTTTAAGATGGGCTCTACAGCTTCAGGAGTACCAGCTGGTTGTGCGTCACATACGAGGAGTTGACAATCGGATCGCTGACACACTGTCTAGGGACCTACCACCCTCCTTTCAGTCGGCTTCTTGTGCTTCTTCGCCCTCCTCTCCCTGTTTGGAGGTGTTCCAGGGGGAGGTGTCACATCCCTCGCCACTGTGAAGCTTCCGAGAGTTTCTGCTGTGCTCGACCCCTTTCGACTCTCTATAGCTCGGCACTCTGAGTTGTTTTGTTGTGCCAGCCAGGGTCGACTATGACGTCTCAGTTAAGATTCATTTTGTATATTATTTAATGTTCTTAATAATAGATGGCGCTGTACTTGCCAATCTTCTGTTTTCTAGTTACCTTTCTGTACGTGTATAAGTGGTTCAGGCTGTGACGGAGGGTGTTGTAATTCCTCTTGAATTCATATGCAATCAGTATATACTCAACCAGCGTCTTGGATATATCGGCTCCTGGAGATTTGTGTAGAGGTGTTATCCTGTATTGTGTGCTACTAAATACGCTAGCTGTGCTGATAACCAGGGAGTAGTGTCTTGTCTGTCATAGCCTGATTCCTACTATTACGAGTGTCATTAGTTTACATTAGTATATAAGGTTCTTTTCCTTTTTCCTTTTTCTTTTTTCATAGAGATAAATTATTATAATGTATATATTAATATTCATATAAATATATTATTTTCCTTTTTAATCTAGTTACTTGCAAATTTTTTATATAATATAGACACCTTTCTTTTATAATTAATTAGATAAATATATATTAAAATTATCTTGTTTTTTCTTAACCATTATATTATGTGCATTAGTTCGGTACAAAGGGGTTAGTGGTGTGGTCATGTTTATAAGATCAAAGTGGCTTATGATATAATAACTTACATAAATAAACTGCTATATATGCTACAACTACCATCTCTAAAATAGACTACAGAGTCTTGGCACAAGTCTGTTAAACAGACTATTACTCTCCTCACTGAATTCACTTCACGGGTATGGGAGTTACCATACCCGTAGTGCTTACCAGGCCTAATTAAAACTCCTCATAACTTCCGGGTTGTAACAATATATATGTATATATATATATATATTACATATATATACTGTATATTATTTTTATTTTATTTTTTATCGATGCCTGAAACTCGGAAGTGGTCAATTAACCGCACATATAACAACGCACTCTCGTCATGTTCAAGGAATTAGTCAATTTGGGAAGTTCAGGACGTTCTGGTAAATTCTACAACATTCTATATGAATAAAGAAACTGTAATTTATGTAAAAAATAAATTATTAAAGCAAATTTGCAAGTTGACAATATATTAACAAAATTACAAAATACATACATCACAACACTCGCTATCGATAGTGCAAACATTCCTGTCTTGATATTCTTAGCATAATGCACTAAATACCTTTAACAAACAGTGAAGAACAATTATGGGCAAAGGCTTCATTTATGTTATATCATAGACTACAGTAGATCTGGACTGGACACGAAAATGGAACTTTGCAGTAAGGGACCCAAAATCGGAGAACGAATCCCCAAGTTCGAACCTCGAAACCGCGAAAATGTCACATTTTCGCGGTTTTGAGGTTCTAACTTGGGGATTCGTTCTCTGATATTGGGTCCCTTACTGCAAAGTTCCATGTTCGTGTCCAGTCCAGATCTAGTGTAGTCTATGGTTATATATATATATATATATATATCTTGGTTAAACAGTTTGAGGGTTCAAAATGTATCAGAATTTATCAGAATTCATTCTCACAAGCAGTATATCATGTACAGTATTGTCTTATTGTTGTCATCTTGGTAAGCTGTACACATTAAAGAACACCCCCCTCCACACCACATACACACTATCACACAGAGAGAGAGAGAGAGAGAGAGAGAGAGAGAGACACACACACAACTTTCACATACACGCCGTTGATTGCCCTGCCCATGCCCCACGTATCATCAGGCTGGCCAAGAACTCCTAAATTTTACCTTCAACTAGGATATTTATGAAATGGCAAAAACTGTCTATAAATAAAGTTGTAATATTAAGTTTCAAACCTCCTTCCCAAGCTCGCTCTCGCTCGCTCGCTCTCCTCTCTCTCTGTCTCTGTCTCGGTCTCCATCTCTCTCTCTCTCTATTTTACATATATATACACAAATCATATTTAACCATCCCTCTTGGATCGTATAGTCTGTATGGTCAGTGTATCTGTGTAAATATGTGTAAAACTCACTTTCACACACTCACTGTCCGTCTGTCTGTCTGTATCTATAGGTATCTCTCTC
The DNA here is from genome assembly GCA_037953745.1 of Lithodes maja. NCBI lineage: Eukaryota > Metazoa > Arthropoda > Malacostraca > Decapoda > Lithodidae > Lithodes > Lithodes maja. The sequence goes on along the minus strand of JBAKBP010018965.1, from coordinate 643 downwards.
TCTCTCTCTCCCTCTCTCTCTGGCGGTGTTGGAGATCGTCAAAACCGGGGAACTAATCAACAAAGGCTAAGGAACGACAATGGGGGGCCGGGAAAATGGTGTGGAAGAGCGAGAGAGAGAGAGAGAGAGAGATTTGATTTTGCCCCGAGGGCGAGTTTATTGAGCAGCGCCCCCCATCCTGTGAGGGGCCAACCACTAGTAAGGCGATACATACTGCTCAAAGAGCCATTATTCCACTGAAACAACAGCATCGTCGTCTGGTTACATTCATATTTGTGTTTATAAGTCAGGTTGGCATTATTCAGATGTGTTATTATAGTTTCCGTATGGTTTATGTATTGTTTTACTGAGAGAAGTACAAATGTTACACAAGTATCAATATTACATCATCTCAAAAGGACGAAGGTGCATACGCAATCTACACCCTGGAGAGAGAGAGAGAGAGAGAGAGAGAGAGAGAGAGAGAGAGAGGAGAGAGAGAGAGAGAGAGAGAGAAGAGAGAGAGAGAGAGTGAATGGAGGGGGGGTAGGGGGGGGGTATATACGGGGTACAAGGAGGTCGGTGGGTGAGAGAGAGCACCAAGGGTTCAAAGATGTTATCCTGTGACGCAACGCATGTTAGAGAATTATCTCCGTGTTACTAT
>JBAKBP010018964.1:0-45629 GCA_037953745.1 Lithodes maja | reverse complement strand
ATATTTACTCTGTGAATCTTTAGAAGACTCTGACCCCACTTCAGAACCATCCTCTGTCTGTGGTGGTTGAGCCGAAGGCAGTTCTATCACTTCCGGCTCTTCCTGTACCTCTAATGATTCCGGCGGTTGTTGCTGCGGAACTGACAGTGGTGTAAAAGTTGGCCACGTCAAGTCAGGTACTGAGGACGGTATAATTTCAATATCCTCCCTGTCCCTAACACTGTCTAATTGGAACCTTACATTGTTCTCCACTATTGAGGGTTCTGAATGTCTCCACACACTTCGACCTTGAATAGGAGGTTGAGAATCAGGTATCACTTGCAACTATCTTGTGAACTAATAAGGTCCTGATGCCTGCCTGATGTATAGCCCCGATACTGTTCAGCTAATACTCTTTGTGACACTATTGGGGCCTATTGCTAGGTAGGTTCAATTTTGGTATAGCAAAAGGTACATCCTGATTGACGCTTAAAGATTCTCTAGATTTCTCCCTAGGAGTTGACTCAGTCCCCTCCGTCCCCGCCTCTGAGCTGCCAGATTGGACGTTAGGCACAGTGGAGGCGGGGGGTGGAGGGAAGAGGCCGCAGCTCCGGCGTAGGCCAGTGCCGCGACTGCGTCTCCTCCTTGCGGGAACTTTTATGTCCCTTTTCTGATTTTCTATGGCTAGACGTCGGCTCGTCCTCTCGGCGCTTCTTAAGAGATCTTGAAGATTCTACCGAAGAATGTCTAGATTGCCTGAGGAGGGTCCTTGACCGGGACCTTGAGCGGTCACTCGGTGATGGTGAACAACCCCTCTTAAGGTGGCTGGGGGGCCCCGGGGGTTGCCTTGTTAGAATCATTGCTCTCGTCACTTCTCACTAGCTCCTTTGACAGAATTTTAGTTTTGGTTTTAGATTTCGTAGATTTAGCCAGCGTAAGCTTAAGCACCAGTGACTTTATTACCAAGTGCTCCCAAAGTGCCTCATCGTCACAGTGAAGGGTCTTATGGGCAATGTCTTTCGTATAGACATTAAACGTGTTTTTTATTTCTTTGAGTGCTACAAGACATGAATGATCTTTCTTACCAAATAAATTTGAACGAAGTTCTGAACAAATGGCGCACTTTTTAGATACCCAAATGCCTTGTGATCTATTGAGGCATTTTACGCATTTGATACAAAGTTTGTGTGCGAAAACGGTTATAAGAGAGCAAGTCGGAGTAGCGCAGAGGGACAACGAAAGGCATGATGGAGCTAAAAAAAAAACGCTGGGATCGGCCCCTTTCTCTGCTGACCTGTGTCGCTACAGATGTGCTGCGATCTGGAAATAAAAATTTCCAGTAATCAATGCTCATAAGGATAAACCGAGAGGTACACAACATCATTACTCTCACAAGTACGCCGGAAAATTAGCTATAGCCACTGATACTCTAACCTTCCGCTGTACTTGTCTGCGACAAAACCGCTAAAGATTTCGTCATCCTTTTTTGAACTGCTTACCTGTGACAAAGTGTCACTGGCCCTTAATAACCTGTCAAGCCAACTATCTCGTCATCTAAAAGACTTGAAGAATAGAATTAATCTCACTGGACTGTGTGCCGGGCGCTTATAAGTCTGGGTGAGCTCACTCGGCCAGGCCGAAATTCCCTTGAGAATCTGCATTTCCGCCGAGAATTAGTAGTACAGCACACCCCTCTGGGTAATTTGGCAAGTTCCTTTCTCGCCTATGAGGCGAGTCCCCAGCATCAATACACAGAAAGATCGCCGGAGGAAAAAAACAAACTTTTGAAGGAGACTGACTTATATGGGAAAGTCAGACACCCTCAGAACCCCACAAATAGACAGGACGTCTCCTGCCGCATTGTTATCATGTAAAATAACCCACATGACAACACACAATACATCTTAGGGCTAAAATAATAATAATATTAAGGCAATAATCATACCGCTAGCCAACTAAGAATAACCCCTATCGAGGCTGGCCATGAGGCTCATAGTCATTAACATAATGCATCTCTTAGTCTTACCTCTGAAGAAGCAGCGATGAGAGGAGCCAACCCCACGGCCTAGGGGAGGAAGCAAACACGGACTCGGGAAAGTTCCACACACCACGTGTGATAACTCTTAGACCAGAGCGTTTGCTAAATAATCATTAAAATGCAACTGCCTCATATCGACGGCCTAGAAGCATTCTCCTGCCTAAAGTTAGCCTCCTAACTAAGAGATAAGTAGCAACAACTAAGGCACAAAATAAAACAAGAACACAACATGACGCGTGGGACCCATGGGGGCAAACAAAGTGCCTGTACAAAAGTACCCTATTTTAACACTCCTGCGGACACCGCCAATGGGGCTGCCTGATCAAGCTAGTCTAAACCTATTCTAGTACAACTCGGATAGATACAAATGAGCAATAGACTCACTAGAGTTGAGAGAACGAAGAATAATGCCGAGCTCAGGCAGACACGTCTGGACCTGGTGGACGCAGAGAGAGGAAGGAGGTATGGGAACGTTTGGTTCACCGTCTGGGATAGATTCCACAACAAAGACATCCACATGATGGAAAGCTTGTATATAACAAAGTTAAGTTTAAATTTTTATTCTTTATTTTTTACGAAGTTTTTTCGTAGTGAGTACCCAATCCTAAAGACGATTCATAGGAGAATTCGCGTTACACTTATGATGAGAACTCTTCCTGCCTGTGGCGGGGTTTGCAAATACGCTGACCGCGGGTACTTGAAAGAGGGCTATTATACTAATAGGCATATCGTCAATGATGGAGGGGCCACTAATAAATAATGTCTTTTATCTGTATTTTCTCTTCCTCTTTATCTCTATCGTGTTAAGCTTGCTTTTTTCTGCCAACACTCTTATAATTTTGGTACAAGGTATATTTCTTCTCTGTTGATATGCCCTTGAATGTCTCGCCATGTCAAATATATTTACGTCATACTAAGTTATGACCCCGGTTTTGTCATAATATGACAAAACCGGGGCCGAGTTGTACACGAGACTGTATATTATTTACATGTTCTATTGTTATCTCCTGTGGCCTCTCTATCTCGTGTCTTCTCTTATATAAACACTATCTTATCCGAAGTCTTGCGGGGTTGTTGTGTTTGTGTGTTTTACTTTTTATTTTTAGTATTGATGTTTTTTATTATGTTTGTCATGTTCGAGTAATACATTTTTAGTTTGACTCTAGACTAATTAATATGGCCTCCCAGTATCGGTTGATGCTAAGAAAATGCTCCCAAACTAAATTGGTACATTTTTAGGTAGAACGTTTCCCATAAATTGCACGTTTGACATCGCTCGCCCAGACAAAAATAGAGATCTGAAAGAGGTAAACCGTCTTGTAATCACCAAATTAACTGGACAGAATGCCTTAAAATTACCAAACCAATGGAACAAATCAGGGGTGGCTAAAAAAAGATCACCCATGGATTAGATAAAGTTAGGGGGGAGTGTTTTTTTCTGGATCCCCCTCTCCCTCATGTTTAGCCCTATTAGTTTTGAGATTTATGACGTTCGCATTGTTGGCGATTTTATGACCATTCGCCCCATATTTTTGTCAATATGAAGACATTTCATGCATTAAGGTGTCGATTCTTTTCTGGCGGACGACAGCGAGCCTGTAGTTTAAGAGGAACCGGCATTTAGGCGGGACATTAGTCTACCGAATAATGTAAACATTTATCTCGATTGTTTTTTCTTTAAAGCTTGATAATAGGTCTAGGGACCAAAAAGATATAAACTTAAATGTTCACATTATTTATTCTATTCTGTCTGGTCCCAGGTAAACTGGTTCCTCTCCTTAATATCCTTTGTTCCTATCTATTATCATTCTATATTGTCTATCGTTACAGGTATAATATTTCTTATCTCAAGTGTTTTCCCTCTCCGTAACATAGTATTTATCATCTACTGTACACGCTCCTTTACTTATAACTTTTTGTTTTAAAAGTATATATGTATGTATGTATATACTCAGGCACATACCCCATAGCTTGGGGTGGCCGACTCGAGACAGAACCCGAACAGAAACTACATTTAGAGTTATAATTCTTAGTGTCCGTAACCATTTTACATCATAATATAGCTGGGCCCAGGTCCTTCCCTTTCTTATACAGTACACTTCACTTCTTATATCTTTGCAGTCTTAAGGGAGTAGGGCATATTTTTGGTCTATTTAATTACTGTGTTTACTTATTTTTTGTTTTTAATTTCCTTGCTAGGCCTCCATCAAGCTTAAACAAACACCCCCAAGAACCCCTTTCAAGATAAATTTTTAAATTTTTCGGTAGAAAAATTTCCCGGCCGAAGGCCGGTTCTTCTTAAAATTTCAGGCTCGCTATCACCAGGAAAAAATCGACACCTAAATGGCACGAAAGATCTTGATATTGACAAAGAAATGAGGCGATAGGGCTTAAAATCGCCAAACTAAAGGGACTAACGTCTTAAAATATGAGCACTAATGGGGCTAAACACGAGGGAAAGGGGGATCCAGAGAAACCAACCATCCCCCCTTAAATGTGTGCACTTTATATTCTGTTCCCAGATGGTGTCTCTTCTCTTGACGTTATATTGTTCCTATCTCCCGGCATCTCCATATTTTGCCTACGCTTGTCCCTTTTGTCTTATCTGATCCCAAGTTGGGTTTCTTTTCGTGACGTTTGCTGTTATATTTTAGTGTGTACCGATATAACCATCTTTATCATATGAATCCTGGCCTCAAATAACATCTTTCTACATCATGATATATATTGTCGATACTCTCCATTCTGTACTTGTTTCTATCTAAAATACCCACATTGTTTTATATTTTGGTCGGAACTTTTTATCCATGTGTAAAATAAAAATAAATCGTTTGGCACATCCATATTTGCCCTCCTGTTATCCTCTCTCAGTTCTCAAGTCTCGACTCTCTCTCTCTCTCTCTCTCTCTCTCTCTGTATATATAATTATATAGTATATATAAAGAGAGAGAGAGAGAGAGAGAGAGAGAGAGAGAGAGAGAGAGAGAGAGAGAGAGAGAGAGAGAGAGAGAGAGAGAGAGAGAGAGTCCCACCTATTTCCCTTTCTTAAATAAGCCATATTGGATATACAGTATATTACGTGTTTATATTCCCTCCGGTGCTAAATCTCAGCATCGTGTTAATTTGTTGTTCCAAGATGTTCCCATTACCTTGTTATCCTTCCATGTCATCGGCTATTAACAAATCATTGATCTGCCATCACTCCACATGCCTACAATCTCATTACTTTGGTCTCAGTGTCTGCCATCTATCTTGTATGTTACACTGCACCTTTATCTCCACTCCACTTATGGCCAAGTGTTTGGTATATATGCAAATCCTTGTCCTTCACGTTTAGCCTCATTAATTATAAGATCTTAAGGCATTCGTCCCATTATTTTGGCAATTTTAAGACCTTCCTGGCCATTTAGATTTAGATTTGTTATTGACAAGCCTGCAATTTAAGAGGGACCAGCCTTTGGCCGGGGCCTTTTTCTACCGAAAAATACACAAGTTTGTATCGAAGAGAGTCATGGAGGTATTTTTTCAAGCTGGATGGTTGTTTATTAATTAAGTTAATACATTAATAGATAAATTAATAAGTCAATAAATAATTATAAATTTCCCCTAAATTCCTTATCCCTTTTTGTCCTAAATATAATTCTAGTTCCACGTTTTACTATTTATCTATCTATATAATATATAGCAATATTATTGCCAGATGCCATGGTCCCCGAAGTGGTGACCATGCACCTCCTCCCATTCACAAATACTTTCATGCATATACTACTTAACTCCATCCTTCCACCTCTCTCTCGGTCTACCTCTCCCTCTCTGTCCTTCCTCTTCAATCTCGTACACTCTCTTAGTCATTTTCTTGCTTCCCGTACGTTCCACATGCCCGATCCATCTCAAAGTGTTCATTTTTACACTTTCTAGCATATCTACATCCACACCACACCGCTCTCGTACTTCCTCTCTCGTCTGTCTATCCCTCCATGTAACTCCGCATGCACTTCTCAAGTAACTCATTTCCACCACTCTCACTCTTAGTTTGTGACTCTCCAAAAAATGTCCATGCTTCACTCCCATACGTTAATGTCGGGATTACTACACTATAAATATAGGGACTTCTTTACTTCACTGCTGACCAATATAGGGACTTCTTTACTTCACTGCTGACCAATATAGGGACTTCTTTACTTCACTGCTGACCAATCTATTTCTTGTTACTGCTTTCAGCATTCCTACAGCCCTCTTCCCCTGTTGCACCCTCTCCCGCACTTCTTCCTCCATACTCCCATCTTTACTCCATACACTGACCAAATACTTAAATGAGCTGATATTCTCCAACCTCACCTCACACTCTGTGACTGCACTCTTTTCAAAGACCATCACCTTACTCTTCCCCGCATTTACGCATATATTATATCAACTTATTTAAGTCCTTGCATCTACATCGTTATATTCTATTATGTTTCATCTTCAATATTGTTGGCCTCAAGTTTTTTTTAAACTTTAGCTGAAGGGGAGCTTCTTAGTGATTTGTTTATTTATATATATATATATATTTATTACACATTTGGTTTCTTCCCTAGACCTCCATCAGGTTTGAAATAAGGCTTCGAAGACCCTCCTTTGAGGTTAATTTGTTAATTTTCGATGAAAAAATGCACCTCCTAAAAAAGTAATATCAACACCTAAATAACACAAACGGTCTTAAAATCGCCAAACTTATGGGATAAATGTCTTTCAATAATTGAAAAACGAATGGGACTAAACATGAGGGAGAAGGTGGTCCAGATCACCTCCACGTAAGATTATTATTATTCATCTCTTGTCAACTCCGTCCTTTACCTCGTCCCGTCCTAATTCTTCGTGTGTTATTAACCCTTTCAGTATACCTTGACGCATTCTTTAAGGGGAGATGGGACGTTTATCTGGTCCCTCATGTTAGGCCCCATTAGTTTTCAGATTTTAGGATATTTGCCCCATTAGTTTGTCGATTTTAAGACCTTTCGCCCCATTTCTTTGTCAATATTAAGACTTTTCGTGCTGTTTAGGTGTCTATTTTTTCCTGGCGAATGATAGTGAGCCTGTAATTTTGGAAGAACCGGCCTTCGGCCGGGAAATTTTTCTACTGAAAAATGTACAAATTAATCTAAAAGGGGGATTTAATAAATGTTTTTTTTAATGTTGATGGAGGTCTAGGGAGGAAACTAAAAACAACATAAATACATATAAAAGAGCAAATAAATACAATTCATCCCCCTTAATTGGCCACATGCGAGTTTCAGGCTGTAAGGAAGTTGGAGCCGTAAACATTAATATAGGACAGAAAGACAATAATAATGTTGGTTTCAGATGGATTGAAAGTATGTTGAATTTGGTGTTATGAATATATAAATGTACTACGACCATATTATAGTTGGTAATACTGCTGATTATCAATGTACTACGACCATATTATAGTTGGTAATACTGCTGATTATCAATGTACTACGACCATATTATAGTTGGTAATACTGCTGATTATCAATGTACTACGACCATATTATAGTTGGTAATACTGCTGATTATCAATGTACTACGACCATATTATAGTTGGTAATACTGCTGATTATCAATGTACTACGACCATATTATAGTTGGTAATACTGCTGATTATCAATGTACTACGACCATATTATAGTTGGTAATACTGCTGATTATCAATGTACTACGACCATATTATAGTTGGTAATACTGCTGATTATCAATGTACTACGACCATATTATAGTTGGTAATACTGCTGATTATCAATGTACTACGACCATATTATAGTTGGTAATACTGCTGATTATCAATGTACTACGACCATATTATAGTTGGTAATACTGCTGATTATCAATGTCAAATACTCCAACTTCCATAGAGCCAGAAACTCGCAGGTGTTTAATTATATTCTGGCAATAAGTTGACGAATATATTTACCTAAGCTGGACCGGTGAAGTAAAAAGAACTTTATTGACATAGTTTGTATCTCTTCTATTCCTAGACACCTTTCATCAGCGGTATACAACATTATTTGATTTCAGCGACATTTAGACGTTTCATGAAGCTTAGGAAAGATATATGGTTGCTAAAAGGAATAATTTAATCTGTAGCTTTTTAATTAATAGACGTCCCTCCTAACATGAATAAAATCGTCAAATAATTACCAGAATATAATGGGTATGTCATGTCGTCACCGGTATGAGGTATAATGGGTATGTCGTCACCGGTATGAGGTAACGCACTATTACCAGAATATAATGGGTATGTCGTCACCGGTATGAGGTAACGCACTATTACCAGAATATAATGGGTATGTCGTCACCGGTATGAGGTAACGCACTATTACCAGAATATAATGGGTATGTCGTCACCGGTATGAGGTATAATGGGTATGTCGTCACCGGTATGAGGTAACGCACTATTACCAGAATATAATGGGTATGTCGTCACCGGTATGAGGTATAATGGGTATGTCGTCACCGGTATGAGGTAACGCACTATTACCAGAATATAATGGGTATGTCGTCACCGGTATGAGGTAACGCACTATTACCAGAATATAATGGGTATGTCGTCACCGGTATGAGGTATAATGGGTATGTCGTCACCGGTATGAGGTAACGCACTATTACCAGAATATAATGGGTATGTCGTCACCGGTATGAGGTAACGCACTATTACCAGAATAAAATGGGTATGTCGTTACCGGTATGAGGTATAATGGGTATGTCGTCACCGGTATGAGGTAACGCACTATTTGCAAACTGTTGCCATTAAAGTGCTCCTCCTCATATGGTATTTATATTCATCCACTGATACCCAGAATAAGCAGTAGAAATGCGTCACAATCTTGTAAGGGTTAATTCTCTGTGGTTCTATCTTGTCTTCCATTGCAGTATAATATCCTTTCTCATCCTCTGCCAACTCAACATATTTTTCTCTTGCCCTATATTCCCCAAAGCTCTTAGGGGAAGTTTTTTGTTCTCTGGACCTCCTTCTATGTTTAGCCTCATTAGTCCTGAGGTTTCAAGACGTTCGACCCAATAGTTTGATGATTTTAAGACCTTTCGTCAGATTTCGTTGTTAGTATTATAACCTTTCGCTCCATTTAGGTGTTGATTTTTCGTGGCAAACGATTGTGAGCCTGTAATTTAGGGGGAACCATACTTCGGGTGGAAATTTTCCTACAAAAATATGTACAAATTTATCTCGAAAGGGGGTCGTGGGGGTGTTTTATAAGTTCGATAAAGATCAAGGAAGCAATCCAACCCCGCGTCCCCCTTCACCTTAAATCTGGCCTCAATTTGTATGTTTTGTTTAATTTATTATATATATTGTTCTTTCTTTCCTCTTTTCCAAAATCATCACATTATTTATGTATTATTATTCGCAGCCACGACTAAAGCCGCGGACAGGCAGAACGAAAGTTCTTGCTTTATTCACCTACCCCACGGCGTCATTAAAGCATGGACTGTTGTCCTGACCGCCCGTGGTTCCAGTCCCGGCTGAGAGTAAAAACGTCTAGTATCTCACGAGTATGTGTATGATATACTTAATACTCTCTCTCTCTCTCTCTTTGTCAAATACAATGCCTCTCTCTGCGTCTCTCCTTCTCGCTCTCTCTCTCACGCAGGAAAACCATTAATTAACGGGAATGAAGACGGAAGGCAGCAACACTACTCCAGAAACAACCTAAAATCAATGGCCCAACGATGAAGTGATAATTGTGGAAGAAACAGAAACAATTACCGGATAATTGGACAAATTATCGGGGTAATTGGAGAGGTCACAGCGTTTTCGTACCTAGACTGGGTTAAAGCTAAGTGGAAATGGCGGAGAGAGAGAGAGAGAGAGAGAGAGAGAGAGAGAGAGAGAGAGAGAGAGAGAGAGAGAGAGAGAGAGGAGGGAAGAAAAAGAAGAAGAACACGAAAAGAAACAGAGAGGAACGTTTCCAAGATACAACACACGCACCCACAGTATCAACTCACTTCCTCTTACTAGTTCCCTACAATATCTTTCTACACGCCGCAATGTTGCAGCCCTTTCACTCTTCTATCGCTATTACAAGAGGCAGTGTTCTTCAGAGCTCTCTCAGTGCATGGGGTACCCCCTCCCTTGCAGCGAGTGCAAAGCACCCGCCTTTCAACACAGTCCCATTCCTCTTCTGTCCAGCTCTAAAAACCAAGAATTGGCAAATATGTTCAGTTTTTGTTCTACTCAGCAAGTGAACTCTGGAACTCTCTACTTCAATTAATCTTTCCTTCATCCTATGACTGATCTGACTGCTTTAAACTTCGTATGTCCAGGAATTTTTACACCAACGTCCCTTGAATTTGGCTCTCTGATACTCTTTTGGCTTTCGGGGAGACACTCGTTACAGGCAGCCTGCCTTTTGTCTCCTTCATGCACATTAAATGGGGAGGTGTGGCAGAGTGGTCTTGCCACTGGACTGGTAATCCAATGGACCCGGGTTCGAATCCCAATATGTCAATGGGAAGATATTATTGGGATGGGATTTGTGCTGTACCTAGTTTCAGTGCATTACCACAGCACACCGAAATGCCAAAAACATACCCTCATTGTTACCTGATTAAATAGCATTGTATGAATATTCCCATATTCAAAATATGCTACAGGGGGGCAATGCCTAGTGAGTTAATTGCTCAATAGGTGGCGTTCTGAGAGTGAGAGTCCGAGTCTGAGGAATGAGACGGTGAAGCGCGCAGAGGCGGAGCAGTTTCAGAGATGGGTTTGCTTCGAGCCGGGTGCTTCGCATGTCTCACTCCCTAGACTGGATGGAACAAGACCTCACGGGCCTCACCGTGTTCAGCGGTTGAGTGTGCAGGCTCTCAGCCTATGCCCGAGAGGCGAGAAGGAGTAGGCTAGTTGGAATATAGAACAAAACGAAAAAACACACAAAAGAATGGCGACACGCGTTAATGACGACAAAAACGTGGAACCAGAGTTATGAGGATGATGCTGAGATTAAGGGTGGATAGCGGGTTTTTCTGGCCCCCCTTCTCCCTCATGTTTAGCTATATTTGTTTCCAGATTTTAAGACGTTTGGCCCATCACTTTGACGTTTTATAGTATAGTATAGTATAGTATAGGACAGGATATCAACCCTTTCAGTAAATGGTGACACCTTTTCACTATAGGGCCTACTCAGGTTAGGAAGGATCGGCATTAATCAGAGGCGTAAAAATTACCATAATCAAACCTCCAAGTCCCATACATTCTATCTTAGCTGAATTATAACAAAATAATCATCATATACTGGAAATGTTAAACGAAACATGTTAAGAGTACAGTATGCACAAAGTAGAAATATGTGATGAACGAGAACATATTACAAGTTAATGTAAACAAGTAATTATGAAAAGGATGCTGATACTTAGGATAAAAGGAAGTATAGGACCGGGTGGAAAGAATGTTAACCTTTGTTAGTAAATGGTGACACCCTTCTTACTCTCTTTATTGTTATTATTTGACTATTTGATTGAGGAAGAACCTATGGAAGTCAGAAAGTTAAGTAAAATACGTATTACTTTTTTTCATTAATTGAGGTGCCTCCTAAACTCATTAGAATCGTTTAATGATAGCCAACATACACATATAAATACCGTCAAAATACTGGAAGGGTTAAAAGGATAATGTACAATCAGGGGATAGGCAGTATATAATAAACAGGAATAAGAGATAAACGATAAATAAGTAATAAATGCTAATGGGGACATGAGGTCTTGAAGATTGGGAAAAGTGGATATTAATAAAGGGAAGAACAAGGATAAAGAAGGATAATAATAAGAAAAAAGACATACAGTGTAGGCTATACTGTATATGGAGACAAACTATAGAACAAATAAGACATACAGTGTAGGCTATACTGTATATGGAGGCAAACTATAGAACAAATAAGACATACAGTGTAGGCTATACTGTATATGGAGACAAACTATAGAACAAATAAGACATACAGTGTAGGCTATACTGTATATGGAGACAAACTATAGAACAAATAAGACATACAGTGTAGGCTATACTGTATATGGAGACAAACTATAGAACAAATAAGACATACAGTGTAGGCTATACTGTATATGGAGACAAACTATAGAACAAATAAGACATACAGTGTAGGCTATACTGTATATGGAGGCAAACTATAGAACAAATAAGACATACAGTGTAGGCTCATACTGTATATGGAGGCAAACTATAGAACAAATAAGACATACGTGTAGGCTATACTGTACATGGAGACAAACTATAGAACAAATAAGACATACAGTGTAGGCTATACTGTATATGGAGACAAACTATAGAACAAATAAGACATACAGTGTAGGCTATACTGTATATGGAGACAAACTATAGAACAAATAAGACATACAGTGTAGGCTATACTGTATATGGAGGCAAACTATAGAACAAATAAGACATAGTGTAGGCTATACTGTATATGGAGACAAACTATAGAACAAATAAGGGTAAAATTAAAAGTTGCTGGATTTTTTTTTTTTTTGGGGGGGGGGGGGGGATCAGAAGTATAATGATCTAGCTCCAGCGTTTTGGTACAAGACAATAATTATATCAAGATAAACAGGGTAAGGAAAAAACAATATTAAGACAAGCTTCACTTGGATCGTGTGAGGGGGATTCATTTCACTGCCCTGCTCAACCACTGCTTCATGGCTCCCGTCTTGGGCCGACTCACTTCACCCGCTGCTTCGCTGCTTCGTACCACAAGTCTCCAACACTTTTAGTCGTGGATTCTGGATCATAGATGGCGTTGTCGAGGATTTGGTGGAGTTACCTCTCTGACCCTCCTGTATATTCAAAGATTCTTCCACCATCATCAACGTCCACTAATCAGTCATATTTTGGAACTCCCTCGGTGGTGTTGTGTGTGTTGAGCTACCTACCTCTGCCGGTGTTGACTTCTACTGTGTTCTCTGCCATCCATAGTTTGTCAGGAGGATACGATTAGGAGTTTCCAGACGGACGGTACTGTACATTTGAGTTATTGATACTAAAATATTTGCTTAATTTTTGTTTGATTGAATGTAAATAACAAATATTATTATTTAATAAGTCATTGTTATCAGTAATCCAGGTAAATTGATACGGTGTGACAGTCACGAGTTGTAGCATGTTTTTTTTTTTTTTCTTTGATATACAGTGTTGTTTTATACCAAGGACTGCAGCAAATGAGTATTTACCCATTATCCAACAATCTAAAAACACGGCCCCCACTAGTGGGGAGGGCTATGAAGATCAGGGAAATTGTGGGGTAAAAGGGGAAAAATAGGGGTAATATGGGAAGAACAATAAAATATAGAAAAGTAAGAAAACGTTAAAATGTGAAAATCCGAGCCAAGTTTTGGCAAAAGTTGGCTCGGATTTGGGTATTTTTCAGAGTACAAAAACCCCAAAATTGTGAAAAAAAAAAGAAAAACTAAATAAGATGGTCACCAATTTTCCCATGGATTTTTTTATTTTTCCCCTGTTAGTTTTCATCAATATATAGTGTTTGGAAATAATTACAACCCTCGGCGAAACCGGTTTCCCCATTATACAACGATCTTAAGACACGCCGCCCGATAGTGGGGAGGGCTATGAAGTACAGGGAAAATGAGGGGTTAAATGCGTAAAACGGCGATTAAAACGTATTTTAGCAAAACTTGGCACGGGTTTTAAGGTATTTCAAAGGCCTAAAACCCAATATTTCGAAAACCCGAGCCAAGTTTTGGCCAAAGCTGGCTCGGATTTTGAGAGTTTGTAGACAACAAAATTACAGTAACCTCATTTAGAAATTTGGCTCAGGTTTCCCGAAATTGCAAAGCCATAAAACCCGAATTTTGGAAAACCCGAGCCAAGTTTTGGCAAAACTTGGCTCGGATTTTGCGAGTTTTAAGAGTAAACCAATTACAGTAACCTAATTTAGAATTTTGGCTCATGTTTCCCTAAATTGCAAACCTCAAAAAGCATAATTTTGGAAAACCCGAGCCAATTTTTTGCAAAACTTGGATCGTATTTTGAGAATCGAAAAAGACTAACTAAATGTCGGAAATCGGCTCATGATTTCCCTAATTGCAAACACATATAACCAGATTATCGAAATCGTAGCACTTATTTAAATCCTAAATATCCAGTAACATAGACCTAGTACATTGGATACAAGCCTAATCCACACCTAACGCTTACAATGTGTCCGTAGCACCTAGTAGGCCTACGTGGGATACAACATGGCGGTTGGGCCGGCGCCCATTTAGTAGCCTACCGGTATTCGGCCGTATCTGTAAATACGAATGAGAGTCACTTCGAGCGAATTCCTGATCCAGCGGATGCACAATCTAACCTAATTAACCTAACCTAACCTAACTTAACCTAACCCAACCTATGGGCAGGTGGAGTTAGTGTTGACTAAAAAGCTGGTGGACAGACCTCGGGAGACAGGTGAAAATGGCGTGTGTACGAATCGGTGCCGTCTATAGGAAGGTATTGACAACCATGTTACGACAAAATTCCATTTTAGTACCATATATTTTTATTAGGTTTTGCCGAGGCTTAAAAAACATTTTCATATTATGTTTAGAGCATATAAAATCCATATTTGTTTTCAAATATTGCAAAATAATTGGTGACCAACTTATTTAGTTATACTAAAAAAAAGTTGGCTTGGCTTTTGGCATTTTTCAAAGTAAAAAAAAAAATTTAATTTTGAAAGTTGGCTCGAGTTTTCATGTTTTTTGAAACCCATTAAACCCCAAAATTTGAAAGCCCGAGCCAACACTTACCAAAACTTGGCTAGGGTTTGGCGATTTTTTGAAGTAAAAAAACAGTAACCTAACCTAGAACGTTGGATACAAGAATAACCCTTACCTACCAGCTAGTATGTGTCCCTAGTTTATCCCATACCTACCAGCTGATCCCTTGCCATGAACCTAACCTAACCTAACCTAACCTAACCTAACCTAAAAGTAATACGTGGATAGAAACTAACTTTGACGTTATTTTGATGTGGATGGAGTAGGTTGCAGTGAGCTGGGGTGATGGGAAGCGCGAGAACTGAGAGTCTGGCGAGAAGTGGAAGGCTCGTCCGTGGACTCGTCTTTTTTATGTTTGGTGTTTCGGTGCACACAATTTGAACCGCACTTAGGACACTTTATAGAGGTAGGGAGGACACCGTGATCTTGTAATAGTTTAATTGCAGGTTCGTTTTTATAATGAGTAAGTTCTGTAATCGAGGAAAGTGTCGGAGCACAAGCAATACGGATGGCGGCCATTGCACAGTGAACACCTGAACCGGCAAGTTGGCCTCCCTCCCCCAAAAATTGCACTGTTGGCTATATGCGCACTTGCACGTGAGAGATGATTGGTTAAGTGGGTGTTACGTCATTGGGGGGTTTCCCAGGGAAATCCAATACCATTGGTTGATCATTTGACATCATTATGGAACATGGTAGACATAGGTATCAATCCGCAGGACTAAATAGATATTTAAGAGAATAAAATCTAGAAAGATGATTGAAGATGGACGTCTTGAGGACCAGCCAGACCTAGCCTGCTTGCCTCCACCAATCAGCACCTCCTACTGCGCTCTCCCGGCCAATCGGCTCCCTGCATCTCACCTCATAACTCATCATCCTTCTCCATTCTCATTACTTTCCTGTATTCTTATCTTTTCCCCAAACCTTTCTCATTACCTTTCCTTTCCAGATTATTAAATATTACCCATTACCGCCCATTAGAAGCCCACTTGTAGTACGACGCCGAACCCTGAAGGCATTGCCATGAAGGGGGGGGGGGGGATGTTAGCCCCTGGTTATAAGAGGCAAGTGGGTAGGGATTAGCCTTCAAGTAGGATTAGGGCCCTGTGACATAGGCTTGCCTACAGTCCAAGGGCATAGGCAGGAATTAGGTTTCTTCTGGAGACACTCCATAGGGGTGCCCCCTGGGTACAGCTTAGCTCATAAATTTCAATTATCTCCCTCCCCCATCTCCCTATTTTTGAAATTTCCTATAAATTTAGCTCTCGAAATGCTTCAGTATGGCACTGTATATCAAAGTTAAATGTAACTCTCCTCCCCCTGATGATCCTGGCTCACACATCTTCAGTATCAACCAGATCCAAATTGTAAAAGTATTCAAAAATCCCAACAATACCCTTAAAATTCGCCTTGCCTCTCAAAAAGACCTTGTTGCCTACCTTGCCCCTGATAACGTAAAGAAACTTAAAGAAGCAGGGTATGAACTAGTAGTCTCTCCCGAGTTAAAAGCTGCTTGCACTGTCAAGATCACTCGCCCTGATAAAAGCATCTTCAACAGGGATGAGGAAGAAATTGCCAAAGAAATTTCCCTAAGAAACAAAATAAAAATGTGTGATGTCACAAAGACTCTCAAAAAAGCCCTCAAAATTCGCTGTGCCTCCCCTCAGGAAGCCAGCAAACTCCTCAAGTCAGGTCTCAAAGCCTTCCATGTCATCGTGCCACCTGAGTTCCTCTCTCCTGAGTCATGGGTAAACTTCCAACAATGCTTTAAGTGCTATCAGTATGGGCACATAACATCTTCCTGCAAAAATGAGCAAGTATGCTCGTGCTGTGGTGACACTGAACACTCTTTCACAACTTGCCCATCAAGCTCCCTTAAATGTAATAATTGTAGCGGCCCCCACATTGCCATAAGTTCTGAATGCTCCTTCCGGCTCAATGTTCTCAAACAAGCACGTACAAATTCAAAGACCTCTCCAACATCCTCCAACAACCCTCGCCCTCTCTTCTCATCCCATCCAGTCACCAACAAATCCTATGCCTCAGCTGCTACCCCATCACTCTCCCATCAATCCACACCCATGCCTTCCTCCTCCTCCATCAGCTCCAACCCCCCAAGCCCTTTCTTCAATCGGGAAATTTTTGCCCAAACATCAGTGCTAGTAAATGTAGCTCTTCACCTAACTGATCATAAAGTTACCCGGAAAAACTCAATTTTTCTGTCACCAATTTTCCCATGGATTTTTTTATTTTTCCCGGTTAGTTTTCGTCAATATATAGTGTTTGGAAATCATTACAACCCTCGGAGAAACCGTTTTCCCTATTATACAACGATCTTAAGACACGCCGCCCGATAGTGGGGAGGGCTATGAAGTTCAGGGAAAATGAGGGGTTAAAAGCGTAACAAAGACATTAGCCTAACCTAACAACCTTACCTAACCTATCCTAGTATTATGGGTCGGGGCTGCCGCCCCCACACCCCGGCTGATTGGGTAACAGTGCAAAAAACACAGTATTATGGGACATATCCTACTCCGCCACCGAGTGGCAGTGGGAGGGCCGAGAGGTTCACAACAATAACATGGACGCAGTGTTGCCATATTCTAAATGCAGAATTATCGTAATGTGACCACAAAATTATGGAATTTGCACCAAAATTATCGTACACACTAATATATATATATATATATATATATATATATATATATATATATATATATGGTCAATATACAGGAGACGCAACAATATAGGTAGCAAATTTCTAATGGTAGTTTTGGGTTCCTATCATCATATGCTTCATTTCTATATACTTTTTATCCCCGGGGGAAAAAAAAAAAAATCTTGAGGTTTTTAATTTTTACTTGGATTTTTGTTTAACCTAACCAAAAAACCTAACTTAACTTAAATGTATTTGGGGGCTATTATGCTAGGTTAGGTTAGGTTTGTTTTTTTGGATAAGCGGCAGTCACACTATGAAGACTTAAGGGAATTACCGCGGCGACTTAGAGGTCTTAAGGAGGACTTCATCTAAGTCACCGCGCGTCGTGGGTGGTCCCCCCGCATCCCCATGGTACAGTACGGTGGTACGATGGGTGGCCAGGATGGTCGTGGCTGGTTTCGATTTGCTTTGAACATGCAAGAGGCATGGAAAATTGGTCGCCGAGCTAGCCGCGGTCGTGAGGCAAGCGCCGTCACGCGCCCACCGGTATGCGCGTGAGGGGGACCGGTAGCCGACCGGTCAGCGCCGTGTGGCGGCATGCGTCGCCAAAGCGTTGGCCCCCGACATTTACCACCCAACATCTTTATCTCCATCCCTTCTTGACATGCCATACTGAAGCTCTCAAAAATATGTCTCGATAATACCAACAGTCACAACCCTCCTCTAAGCCCCCAAACTCAAATCAACAACTCACGCACGTTGGGTCAAGCCCCGACACTTTATCCTCCTACTTTGACACTTTCTCTCTTACTACACCAATAAAAACTTCCCTTCTTTAACCCTGACCCACCTTTTCTATATTCATTTGATTGATTGATTGAAAGATGACAAAATAAGACATGAAAATTATAGGAAAAGAATTGGAAGTTTAAAAAATGTAGAATAATAACTGAATGCATGTGTAAATTAAGAAGAAAATTAAAATGTAGTGACGTCATATTTGCTTAAGGTAAAAGGTGAATTCTGATTGGCTAAGAAATTAAAAAAAACAAAAACATAAAACTAGTTTTTGTTGCGGGAAAAGTGTAATCCAGCAGAGAGAACATAAACAACGTGACAGTGGCTTTGTGCAGAAAAACTGAATATGAGAGTTGAGATGGCACAAGACACGGGGGCTTCAAATTGGCTCACATCATTACCAATAAAGGAGAAAGGCTTCAGCTTAAATAAACAAGAATTCAATGATGCCGTAGCCTTGAGGTATGGGTGGCCAGTTTCGAACCTGCCGC
The DNA here is from genome assembly GCA_037953745.1 of Lithodes maja. Taxonomy (NCBI): domain Eukaryota; kingdom Metazoa; phylum Arthropoda; class Malacostraca; order Decapoda; family Lithodidae; genus Lithodes; species Lithodes maja. Next base: position 26,875 of record JBAKBP010018964.1, on the reverse strand, counting down.
TGAAATGTGCATGCGGTGAAATAAACAACCCAGACCACTGTATGACCTGTAAGAAGGGAGGATTCATCTGTATCCGGCATGATGAAGTAAGAGACATCACTGCACAAATGCTGGACGAGGTGTGCCATGATGTCAGAATCGAACCGAACTTCTGCCTATGGACGGACAGCGCTTGGCCCACAATACTGCAAATACTTCAAATGAAGCAAGAGTGGACGTAAGTGCTCGAGGTTTTTGGACGAGGGGACAACGGGTTTTTTTCGACATCAGAATCTTCAACCCAAGAGCACAAACATATCGTGAGCGAGGACAAAAGGCGGCATACCTGAGAAACGAAAGTGAGAAAAAACGCGCTTATGAAGAAAGAATTTTGAACAGGGATCAAGGAAGCTTTACACCTCTGGTCTTCTCATCGTCGGGAGGTATGGGACCTTCTGCAAGTGTCTTCTATGCCAGATTAGCTGAACAAATATCGGAGAAAAAGAGCCAGCATAGAAGCCAAGTCATAACTTGGATGAGATGCCGGCTCTCTTTCTCTCTTCTCAGGTCTGCACTCCTATGTCTCAGGGGTACAAGGTCCTCCCCGCTACAGAGGACAAGAGTGAGAGACTTGGACTTTGAAATGGTCGTGGCGGAGGGACGAATTGGGGAACAACTAGGTTGATTGTAGGGAGGTACTGGTACAATAAGATAAACTACAATGTAACTAGAAAAAGATAGATTGTACACCATTTTGTAACTCACCTTAATAAAAAAAAAAAAAAAAAAAAAAAAAAAAAAAAGGAAACATGCTTACATTACTGAAATGTTTGTGGACATGCAGTAATGCAAGTAATGGTCACTCTTCTGTAAATATAAAATGGCTTACTTAAGAATGGGAAAGGGGTGGGACCTTCGCTTGTTTTCGTTTTTTTTTTTAAAGTGGCTTTGTGCAGTGGGGACTCTGAAAATGTTATAGGGGAGGGAAAATAAAATTTACGCAATTACCAAAGCAGCACTGGATCGCGCAACTGTAAGGTCCCCCGAGTAAGGTAGGAGGTAAAACAAATCTATAGAGCAGAAATCCCGTAAAACAGGACTTGTCATTATGCAGACAAGACTGTGTTTTACCCTACAGTATATCTCCCTTATAATACATTTGCGAAGGGAAGGACATATATAGGACTGAAGACTATTATATAACATACCTATAGGCTACACAAACATCGATGGGGCTTGTAACTGTCACCCCGTAAAATCTTACCGTAATTAATATTTGTTTGGATATCTTTATACAAATATATTATAACTTAATTATTGTTTGTTTTATCTATTTAGTTATAAGGCCTATAAATGAGTCAGGAGTTTGAACTGCCGGTAAATGCAACTAGGAGTGTACAGGTGACTGAATTAACACTATCTTAATAGTTAATAACAATAACACTGGATGTCTTGGAGATTTTGTTTTAATTCATATCCAGTCAATCATAATGTGTTGCTGCCAGGGTTGTCCTCTAACTCTAGACAAACAAACTGGTTTCCTTAGCCCTTGGGCCGTACCATAATATATATATAATATATATATATATATATATATATATATATATATACAGTATATGTAATCACAAATTCACATGGTTAATAAGTTTCTTGAATTCTCTAGGAAAATGAAACTCTGAGCTGCAAGCTTTCCTCTGTATTCAAAGACATCTGTCGGAAGCTGTCTTTTAATACACACGAAAGCTTGCTGCTCCGCGTTTCATTTCGTAGCGAGTACAAGAAATATATATATATATATATATATTTATTATGCATCAGAAACTAGAAAAATATGGGTGAAAGATAAGAAAATATATTTTTGATGGGGGAAAACAACATTGGAAACATATTATGAAGATTTTGAGATAACGGATATGAGCAAATATAAGATCGTTGGCCCAGTTGATTTAAAATAAATATAATTATATTTATTAACCATCGAGCAATTCGCCGTGACAGCGCGTCGTCGCCCTCACTCTGTGACTCGTGTGTAGCCCCATTAGTTTTGAGATTTTAATACATTTGCCCAACTATTTTGGTGATTTTGAAACCTCTTGTGCCAGTTAGGTGTACATTTTTACCTGACGAGCGATAGTGATTCTGCAATTTAGAAGGAATCGGTCTTTGGCCAGGGCATTTGTCTACCGAAAATGCACAAATTTATTCCGAAGCGGGGGTCTTGTGTGTATTTGCTTAAGCTTGATTAAGGTCAAGGGAGAAAACTATAAATATATAAAAAATAATGAATAAACTAATGAAAGCATATGGCCCTCCCGGGATTCGAATTCGGGACACCACACCCATTATGTTAGGTTATGACACCTTGTCACATTAGTTTAGTGTCCCTGCAGCGGGGGTTGCCGTTAAGTATTCAGAAATTGAATTATCTTAATCTCATAATTACCTCTCCAAAATTATTTTTCTACCCACAGCTCGCTCAAAGACAACTGCAGAGGTTGAAGTAACTAAACTAAAGGTTTCCAACCACTCCTGATGGTCACAAAGGCTATTAAGGGGAGACTGGCCGTTTGTTTGGTCTATAAAATCATTTATTCATATGTTATTTTATTTTCCTCGCTAGACCTCCATCAAGCTTAGAAAAACACTCCCTTGACCCCCCTTCAAGATAAATTTGTACATTTTTCGGTAGAAAAATGTCCCGGCCAAAGGCCGGTTCCTCTTAAAATTGCAGGTTCGCTATCGCTCGCCAGGAAATAATAGACACCTAAATGGCACGAAAGGTCTTAAAATTGACAACAAAATGGGGCCAAGGGTGTTAAAATCGCCAAACTAATGGGCCGAACGTCTTATAATCTCAAAACTAGTGGGGTTAAACATTAGGGAGAAGGGGGTCCAGAAAAACGGTCTTCCTCCCGCTAAGTATTCAAGAAAGGGTGCAATCGCGTACTTGTGCGCAAAAGGGTTAACTTAAGTACCCTTTGAGTTCCATGACGCTTTTTGACACCAGTTGCGCTGGTTGGGTTAGATTAAGGGTGGGGTGGGGGGTGTTCTTGACCTCATGGTCAGTTCTATTAGTTTTGAGATTTGAAGACATTCACCCCATTAGGTTGGCGAATTTAAGACCTTTCGTGCCATTTATGTGTTGATTTGTATCCTGACGAGGGATAGCGTACCTGTAATTTAGGAGGAACCAACCTTCGGCTGCGATATGTTTCTCCTGATTATTTTTTTTTTACAAATTTATGTCTAAGGAGGGTCTTGTGGGTATTTATGTCTAAGGAGGGTCTTGTGGGTATTTATGTCTAAGGAGGGTCTTGTGGGTATTTATGTCTAAGGAGGGTCTTGTGGGTGTTTATGTCTAAGGAGGGTCTTGTGGGTATTTATGTCTAAGGAGGGTCTTGTGGGTATTTATGTCTAAGGAGAGTCTTGTGGGTATTTATGTCTAAGGAGGGTCTTGTGGGTATTTATGTCTAAGGAGAGTCTTGTGGGTATTATGTAAGGAGGGTCTTGTGGGTATTTATGTCTAAGGAGAGTCTTGTGGGTATTTATGTCTAAGGAGGGTCTTGTGGGTATTTATGTCTAAGGAGGGTCTTGTGGGTATTTATGTCTAAGGAGAGTCTTGTGGGTATTTATGTCTAAGGAGGGTCTTGTGGGTATTTATGTCTAAGGAGGGTCTTGTGGGTATTTATGTCTAAGGAGGGTCTTGTGGGTATTTATGTCTAAGGAGGGTCTTGTGGGTATTTATGTCTAAGGAGGGTCTTGTGGGTATTTATGTCTAAGGAGGGTCTTGTGGGTATTTATGTCTAAGGAGGGTCTTGTGGGTATTTATGTCTAAGGAGGGTCTTGTGGGTATTTATGTCTAAGGAGGGTCTTGTGGGTATTTATGTCTAAGGAGGGTCTTGTGGGTATTTATGTCTAAGGAGGGTCTTGTGGGTATTTATGTCTAAGGAGGGTCTTGTGGGTATTTATGTCTAAGGAGGGTCTTGTGGGTATTTATGTCTAAGGAGGGTCTTGTGGGTATTTATGTCTAAGGAGGGTCTTGTGGGTATTTATGTCTAAGGAGGGTCTTGTCGGTATTTATGTCTAAGGAGGGTCTTGTGGGTATTTATGTCTAAGGAGGGTCTTGTGGGTATTTATGTCTAAGGAGGGTCTTGTGGGTATTTATGTCTAAGGAGGGTCTTGTGGGTATTTATGTCTAAGGAGGGTCTTGTGGGTATTTATGTCTAAGGAGGGTCTTGTGGGTATTTATGTCTAAGGAGGGTCTTGTGGGTATTTATGTCTAAGGAGGGTCTTGTCGTATTTATGTCTAAGGAGGGTCTTGTGGGTATTTATGTCTAAGGAGGGTCTTGTGGGTATTTATGTCTAAGGAGGGTCTTGTGGGTATTTATGTCTAGAGGGTCTTGTGGGTATTTATGTCTAAGGAGGGTCTTGTGGGTATTTTATGTCTAAGAGGTCTTGTGGGAATTTATGTCTAAGGAGGGTCTTGTGGGTATTATGTCTAAGGAGGGTCTTGTGGGTATTTATGTCTAAGGAGGGTCTTGTGGGGTGGGTATTTATGTCTAAGGAGGGTCTTGTGGGTATTTATGTCTAAGGAGGGTCTTGTGGGTATTTATGTCTAAGGAGGGTCTTGTGGGTATTTATGTCTAAGGAGGGTCTTGTGGGTATTTATGTCTAAGGAGGGTCTTGTGGGTATTTATGTCTAAGGAGAGTCTTGTGGGTATTTATGTCTAAGGAGGGTCTTGTGGGTATTTATGTCTAAGGAGAGTCTTGTGGGTATTTATGTCTAAGGAGGGTCTTGTGGGTATTTATGTCTAAGGAGAGTCTTGTGGGTATTTATGTCTAAGGAGGGTCTTGTGGGTATTTATGTCTGAGGAGGGTCTTGTGGGTATTTATGTCTGAGGAGGGTCTTGTGGGTATTTATGTCTAAGGAGGGTCTTGTGGGTATTTATGTCTAAGGAGGGTCTTGTGGGTATTTATGTCTAAGGAGGGTCTTGTGGGTATTTATGTCTAAGGAGGGTCTTGTGGGTATTTATGTCTAAGGAGGGTCTTGTGGGTATTTATGTCTAAGGAGGGTCTTGTGGGTATTTATGTCTAAGGAGGGTCTTGTGGGTATTTATGTCTAAGGAGGGTCTTGTGGGTATTTATGTCTAAGGAAGGTCTTGTGGGTATTTATGTCTAAGGAGGGTCTTGTGGGTATTTATGTCTAAGGAGGGTCTTGTGGGTATTTATGTCTAAGGAGGGTCTTGTGGGTATTTATGTCTAAGGAGGGTCTTGTGGGTATTTATGTCTAAGGAGGGTCTTGTGGGTATTTATGTCTAAGGAGGGTCTTGTGGGTATTTATGTCTAAGGAGGGTCTTGTGGGTATTTATGTCTAAGGAGGGTCTTGTGGGTATTTATGTCTAAGGAGGGTCTTGTGGGTATTTATGTCTAAGGAGGGTGTTGTGGGTATTTATGTCTAAGGAGAGTCTTGTGGGTATTTATGTCTAAGGAGGGTCTTGTGGGTATTTATGTCTAAGGAGAGTCTTGTGGGTATTTATGTCTAAGGAGGGTCTTGTGGGTATTTATGTCTAAGGAGAGTCTTGTGGGTATGTATGTCTAAGGAGGGTCTTGTGGGTATTTATGTCTAAGGAGGGTCTTGTGGGTATTTATGTCTGAGGAGGGTCTTGTGGGTATTTATGTCTAAGGAGGGTCTTGTGGGTATTTATGTCTAAGGAGGGTCTTGTGGGTATTTATGTCTAAGGAGGGTCTTGTGGGTATTTATGTCTAAGGAGGGTCTTGTGGGTATTTATGTCTAAGGAGGGTCTTGTGGGTATTTATGTCTAAGGAGGGTCTTGTGGGTATTTATGTCTAAGGAGGGTCTTGTGGGTATTTATGTCTAAGGAGGGTCTTGGGGGTATTTATGCCTAAGGAGGGTCTTGGGGGTATTTATGTCTAAGGAGGGTCTTGTGGGTATTTATGTCTAAGGAGGGTCTTGTGGGTATTTATGTCTAAGGAGGGTCTTGTGGGTATTTATGTCTAAGGAGGGTCTTGTGGGTATTTATGTCTAAGGAGGGTCTTGTGGGTATTTATGTCTAAGGAGGGTCTTGTGGGTATTTATGTCTAAGGAGGGTCTTGTGGGTATTTATGTCTAAGGAGGGTCTTGTGGGTATTTATGTCTAAGGAGGGTCTTGTGGGTATTTATGTCTAAGGAGGGTCTTGTGGGTATTTATGTCTAAGGAGGGTCTTGTGGGTATTTATGTCTAAGGAGGGTCTTGTGGGTATTTATGTCTAAGGAGGGTCTTGTGGGTATTTATGTCTAAGGAGGGTCTTGTGGGTATTTATGTCTAAGGAGGGTCTTGTGGGTATTTATGTCTAAGGAGGGTCTTGTGGGTATTTATGTCTAAGGAGGGTCTTGTGGGTATTTATGTCTAAGGAGGGTCTTGTGGGTATTTATGTCTAAGGAGGGTCTTGTGGGTATTTATGTCTAAGGAGGGTCTTGTGGGTATTTATGTCTAAGGAGGGTCTTGTGGGTATTTATGTCTAAGGAGGGTCTTGTGGGTATTTATGTCTAAGGAGGGTCTTGTGGGTATTTATGTCTAAGGAGAGTCTTGTGGGTATTTATGTCTAAGGAGAGTCTTGTGGGTATTTATGTCTAAGGAGGGTCTTGTGGGTATTTATGTCTAAGGAGGGTCTTGTGGGTATTTATGTCTAAGGAGGGTCTTGGGGGTATTTATGTCTAAGGAGGGTCTTGGGGGTATTTATGTCTAAGGAGGGTCTTGGGGGTATTTATGTCTAAGGAGGGTCTTGTGGGTATTTATGTCTAAGGAGGATCTTGTGGGTATTTATGTCTAAGGAGGGTCTTGTGGGTATTTATGTCTAAGGAGGGTCTTGTGGGTATTTATGTCTAAGGAGGGTCTTGTGGGTATTTATGTCTAAGGAGGGTCTTGTGGGTATTTATGTCTAAGGAGGGTCTTGTGGGTATTTATGTCTAAGGAGGGTCTTGTGGGTATTTATGTCTAAGGAGGGTCTTGTGGGTATTTATGTCTAAGGAGGGTCTTGTGGGTATTTATGTCTAAGGAGGGTCTTGTGGGTATTTATGTCTAAGGAGGGTCTTGTGGGTATTTATGTCTAAGGAGGGTCTTGTGGGTATTTATGTCTAAGGAGGGTCTTGTGGGTATTTATGTCTAAGGAGGGTCTTGTGGGTATTTATGTCTAAGGAGGGTCTTGTGGGTATTTATGTCTAAGGAGGGTCTTGTGGGTATTTATGTCTAAGGAGGGTCTTGTGGGTATTTTTTTTTTCTTTTCTTAAGCTTGATGAGAGTTAACGTACGAAACTAAAAATAAAGAAAAATTGTAATAAATAATAAATGTATAAAAAATATATCTCCGTTTAAGTGAAATTAAGGTTTGATTAAGGTAAACATAGTTCGGGTAGTTTACCTGCTAACAAATCAACCCTGAATGTGAGCGAAATATCTTGATCGGCGAAATGACTGTAATTAGATGGTACTTTAATTAGTTTTGAATTAGTTTTGAATTAGTTGTTTAACCTTATGGACATAGTTACCTCTTGCCGATTATGACGCGGTATGACAGTATATTTTGGCTATCATTAGACGATTTGTATACAGTTTAGGAAAGATCCGTGTGAATGAAAAATTTAAAAACTGTCAATTAACCCTCGGACTTTCAAATACCTTTCCTAATGAGAATAAAATAATCTATTAAGAGCGAGAACAAACTGTCAAAATGGATCCTAATCCTCACGGGGCTAAAGTTGAAATAAGTTAAGGGGAGATGGGTCGTTTTTCTGGTCTCCGTTCTTCATGTTTAGCCCCATCAGTATTCAGATTTTAAGAAGTTCGCCCCCATAAATTTGTCGATTTTAATACTTTTCGTCCCATTTCTATATCAATATCAAGACCTTTCGTGCCATGTTTCTATGTGTCTAGACGCTATGTCTGTTTTTTCATGGCGAGCGATATCGAGCCTGTAATTTTAAGAGAAACTGACCTTAGGCCGGGACACTTTTCTACCGAAATATGTACCCATTTATCTTGATGCGGGTTCTAGAGAGTGTTAATTAATCTTGATGAAGGTCTAGCGAGGAAACTAATATTTACTGTATATATATATATATATATATATATATATATATATATATATATATATATATACTGTATATATATATATATATATGAATGTTCCATACTGACAGGTAGATGGATTGAGTGGAGGAAAAAACACAGGGAAGAGCTATGATTCTTTATTCTCAAACGTTTCGGGTTATGTTATGTACCCTTTTTTAGAGAGACTGACAGATTTTAGACAACTCACTATATATATAAATTATAAAAAGTCAGAAAATTCATTGTTGGCATCCTAAAATAGTGTTGCCATCTGTAGGGCGATATTTTAAATAATTTAAGTGCAACCATTATCTGATTAACCTACCCTCTGGACGGAGATATTCTTTACTTTCGACAATTACCTTCTTATCCCGTTTGGTACCGACAACGGACTTATGTTTAATTGTTCAATATTGGGAACAGGAAAGGTTTGAAAAAATAGTCAACTGATTAAAGCATTTGGATTTTTAGGTGTCCTTCCTAAACCAAATTATCTTGAATGTAATAAAAACAACTTCAACGGTAGCGAAAGGGACAAACTATCGAATTTCTCCTACCTTTGACTTCAGAGCTATATTAGCGGCGTAAACCGATCATTTTACAAACTCCTCCCTGTGGTTGGTTACGTCTCTGTGGGTGATATAAGCAGCTTCTAACGCTTTTCTCATTCGTTTATCTAACCTTATCCTTAGTTCTTTGGCTGCTTCCCACTTGGGTAGACGATTTTTATTATCAATATGTAGCACTAGAGAGTTTGAGGTTTTGTGTTAAAGTACATCTTATGTTCAGTTATCCTTTTCTTTAGACCTCGCCCTGTTTCTCCTACGTACTCTTTTTCACAACCTTTACATGGAATATTATATATAACTGTCCTTGTTTATGGTCTCTTGTTTACTTTTTTGTAAATTAACCTATTATTTCCCCAGAGGATGTTATTTTTATACCAGCTTTCATGCGATACTTGTTGATCGTGGAGGCTTTGTTTGAGTTTGGTACACAGATGTATCTCTCCTTATTGTCACTTACTTCCTTATCATTGTCACTTACTTCCTTATTATTGTCACTTACTTCCTTATCATTCTTCTGTTTTCTTATTAATTATATTTACTGCCTTATCTTTAAGCTTGAGTAGTACAATTAATAATTTTGTTGTATTTGCTCGCGTCATAGAAATACAAATTAAGCCTAACATACAGATATATCCATACTTTAATGTTTTGTTATATTTGCAGTGAAGGAGACAAAAGGCAAAGTTGCCTGCAACAAGTTTATCTTAAAGTTGAGAGAGTGAGAGCCAAATTTGTTTTTGTTTTTTGCACAATATTGGAAAAAGTGGTGTGCTTGTTTAGTGCAGTGAAATGGATAGGAGGCGGCGTTTATGAGAGCTAGCTGCATTACGTTATGTGTAGCCTAGCTGTTATTCTCATTTACACATTCAGATCAAAGTTATTCATATTTCTATTAATTATTTAGCACGTATACCCCATTTTCTGTTACACAATATAATAAAACGAATCATAAATCCAATTATAATTTTATATCATGTCTGTTTTTAGACATTACAATGTAATGTAATCTTTTGTATATTTATTATTTTTGCCTTCCCTCATTCACTTTCATATGTTCATATCTAACCTACAATAGTCCTATGTCTAGTCATTACTGGTTATCCCTTCTTTTACATATTAAAGTCAAAACTAGTCTTAGATATAATTATTCCTTTGACATTTGTTTTCCTTCTCCTCCCCACAGACCCAGCTGGCACAACTAGCGACCATCTGCTTTTCAACGTTTGGACCATTCCTGTGTATTCCGAACAGTCGCAACTGACATAACTAATTATCTTTTAGAAATGTTAAAATGACACTCTCTCAAATCTAACCATTCCCTTGTATGCCCTTCCAGCTCTACTGTTCTGAGAAGCTTGAATTTAAGGGGAGGCTGGCCGTTTGTTTGGTCTATTAATTAATTTATTCCTATTTTTTTTTAGCTTTCTCCCTAGACCTCCATCAATCTTATAAAAAACACCCCCTAGACCCCCCTTCAAGATCAATTTGTACATTTTTCGGTAGAAAAATGTCCCGGCCGAAGGCCAGTTCCTCTTAAAATTACAGGCTCGCTATCGCTCGCTAGTAAATAATAGATACCTAAATGGCACGAAAGGTCTTAAAATTTACAACGAAATGGGGCGAAAGGTGTTAAAATCGCCAATCTAATGGGCCGAACGTCTTATAATCTCAAAACTAGTGGGGTTAAACATTAGGGAGAAGGGGGTCCAGAAAAACGGTCTGCCTCCCCTTAATTTCTACATAGTGATTATGATAAGTTCTTTTGTCTGTATATTGTGCTGTTCCTGGTCTGGTTTGTTTGGTTTGCAAGTTTTACATTTTAATTATATTTCTACCTAACCTTATCTCTAACTATTATTTTGTGTTCTTCTAATCATTATTTTGTATTCTTTTCTGAACCCCAGGACCAGCTGGCCAAAATTGCGAGCACCCCCGGCCTGTGCGAGTTCAAGGTGAACCTGGTCTACGCCGTGGTCAGCTCCAGCGTCTCCTTTTGGATTCCCGGCCTCATCATGCTCAGTATGTACTTCAAGATCTACAGGGAGGCAGACCGACAGGAGATGATGGTCTTTAGGTAAGTACGGGATTTAGCTTTTATTCATTCTTCTTCTTCTTCTGTATGTATTTAATTATTTACGTAATTATGAATATATTCCATTTTATTTTATTTTATTTTATTGTTGTGGGTGGGGTTGGCTAGTTTATGTTTATTAACTATATATTTATATATACGTACATCCCCTTTACTACTGTTATTTTTCCAATCTACTCTTGTCTACTCTAAATTACACTATTGTCGTCCTCTCTCTCTCTCTCTCTCTCTCTCTCTCTCTCTCTCTCTCTCTCTCTCTCCTCCGTCCCTCCTCCCTCTCTCCCGCTTTATTATCTTACAACATGAAACTCTAAATATATTTTGAAAATTATGATGTTTTACCATGTTTTGTACTAATTTATTTAATTACTTACCGGGTATATACAGAAATAAGCACAAATGTGTGTTGGCATAAACATCACGAGACATTTACTTATAATATTTTGAAAAATCATACCAATGTGAAAATGCAACTTAATAATGATGTTATTTCCATATGTTTGTATATTCATAGTATTATACGTTATTGGTGATATACATAAACAAACATACGAGAGGATTCATAGGGCGATGCTGATCAGGTGTTTTCAGTATTTGTTAATTGTTATTTCTTATCTTAATTGCTTCTCGTTTATCGGTCTTTCTAACTCACTCAGTCACTCACTCTTTCTCACACGCTCACCATCACTCTCTCACACAACACACACACACACACACACACACACACACACACACACACTTTATCTCTCTCTCCCTCTCTCTCAGCCGGAACTTGGAGAAACGGTTGATTGGAGGTATCCGGAAGAGGCACATGATCGGTCCTTGATAGACCGCCAGACTCTTCACAAGAAATATAAAGAATGCACTCCTAATATATACGTTGAGTCAACGTTAATAGTTCGCTGAAAACCTGGATGATTAGCTTGAAATATAGGTATAAGGACCTTAAGGGGGTAGTGCTTGTTTTTTGGTCTATAGGTATAAGGACCTTAAGGGGGTAGTGCTTGTATTTTGGTCTATAGGTATAAGGACCTTAAGGGGGTAGTGCTTGTTTTTTGGTCTATAGGTATAAGGACCTTGAGGGGGTAGTGCTTGGTTTTTGGTCTATAGGTATAAGGACCTTAAGGGGGTAGTGCTTGGTTTTTGGTCTATACATTTATTTTTTAATTTATTTTAGTTTCCTCGCTAGACCTCCAAGTTTAGTAAAACACCCCCTAGACCTAGACCCTTCTTTACTATACATTTTTGCATTTTTCGGTAGAAAAATGTCCCAGCCAAAGGCTTGTTCCTTATAAAATTAGAGGCTCGCTATCGCTCGCCAGGAAAAAAATACACCTAAAGGGCACGATAGGTTTTAATATTGACAAAATAATGAGGCGAAAGGTCTCAAAATCGCCAAACTAACGAAACGAACGTCTTAAAACCTCAAAACTAATATGCTAAACATGAGGGAGAAGGGGGTCCAGAAAAAACGAGTACTACCCCCTTAACTCGAAGTTTCTACGACGTGAACGAATAGTTAAGTCATATTCTATTAGACACATGTGAGTACTGACAAAGATAGTAACATAAAAGTACAATGTTTGTGAGCTACGTTACCATAGAGCAATTGGTGTTGGTTGTATGTACACTTAAGTCAAGTCACAGTATTCCCTGGTCCCTGCATTAAGGAGACATGGGCTGTTTTTTTCTTTCTTGGTTATAACCATTTGTCCCCATTCAGCCTACTGTTTTAAGACATTTATCCCCATCCAGGTATCAATATTTTCCTGGCGAGCGATAGCGAGCCAGCATTCTATGGAGAAATCCAGCTTCGCCGGAGAAATTTTTCTATCGAAAAATTTACAAATTTAGCCAGCTGTCTAACTCATTATCCAATATATGGTGGCTCGCTATCGCTCGCCAGGTATAAATCGACACCTGGATGGGGATGAACGCCTTAAAACAGTAGGCTGAATGGGGCCGAATGGACACAACCGAGAGAGAGAAAAAAGCAGGTCACCCTCCTTAAAGCTGAATCGAAACCTGCGACGTATTCTCCATTTGATTTCGGTTACAATTGAGCGACATTATGAAGCTTAGGAAGGGTGTGTGGTAGCTGAAGGGATTAATTGATATAGTGTGTAGCTTTTTAATTGGTAGACGTCCCTTTTATACTGAATAAAATCGTCTAATAGTTGCCAGAATATAATAAAAAAGACGTCACCGGTACTAAATGGGCAAATATGGCTTAAAACCTTTACAGTGTTATCGTGTGCATCCAAGGAATTATGCAACTTTACAATCTCCTTCACAAAATTAAAAGCTGGTACGGTGGCGCTATTAAGTTATATCTCAGCTGTCATTAAGTTTGGCTCGCTCTGTACTGTATTAATGTCTGTCAGATGTTGAATAGGGTGGGTAAGTGTAGGAACATGCTGTTATATCTCACTCGAAACGAATACATCAAGTTTGAAATATTGCTGATACCGAATATTGATCGAAATATAATTGTTGCCTAGACATACCTTATTAAGCAGACTGTACACCTCAATGTGATGAACCAGAAATAGTGAACATGGATTGAGGGACACTCTAACTACGGCATGTGCTTAAGGGGTAGTGCTTGGTTTGTGGTCTATATAATATTCATTTATTTATTTATTTTGAGTTTCCTCGCTAGACCTCCATCAAGCTTAGAAAAACACCCCCTCGAGCCACTTTCACGAAATCTGTGTACATTTTGCGGTAGAAAAATTTCCCGGCCTAAGGCCGGTTCCTTTTAAAATGTGATGCTCGCTATCACTCGCCAGTTTCTGTAATATAGTAAATGACTTCTATACTTATATAATTTAACTAAGCTTACGTCTGGATACATATAAATTATAATTGCCTATAAATGATTATGCACACTCTAGGATATAAAGAATAGCCTTAACCCATTCAGTACCGGTGACATCCATTTCATTTTGATATGGCAACTATTAGACGATTTATTCAGCTTTGGAAGGACATCTACCAAATATTAGACTACAGATTATCTCACCTAATCCTTTTAGCTACCATATACCCATGCTAAGCTTTATAAAATCGTCTAAATAATGTAATGACCGAAGGCCAGTTTCTCCGAAATTACAGGCTCGCTGTCACTCGACAGGAAAACAAAAATCGACAGATACGTAGCACGAAAGATCTTAATATTGGCAAAGAAATGGGACGAAAGGTCTTGAAATCGCCAAACTAATGGGACAAACTTCTTAAAATCCCACTAAACATGAGGTAGAAGGGAGTCTAGAAAAAAAAATACAGCCCTCTCCTCAACCATTTCAGTATACGATGCCGCGTTTCTTATTATTATTATTATTATTATTATTGTGTTTTGTTTTGGCTGTAATTAGAATATATCATTCAGTTTAGGAAGGAATAATTGGAGTGAAAGGGTTAATTGGGATTGCTGTGCCTGTTTGATTCCCATAGATCCTTTGTAAACTATAAAGATAGGCTAAGCTTAGCTTACAATAAGCTTAGCCTAAAGTAATATTAAGAATCGCATGATCATTTACTGAAAGTGTTAATATTAAGGGGGGGGGGGGTTTGATTGGCAATTTTCAATATTATTTATATAGCTTATATTTTTATATAGCCTATATTTTTCAATATTTATATAGCCTATATTTTTCAATATTATTTATATAGCCTATATTTTTCAATATTATTTATATAGCCTATATTTTTCAATATTATTTATATAGCCTATATTTTTCAATATTATTTATATAGCCTATATTTTTCAATATTTATATAGCCTATATTTTTCAATATTATTTATATAGCCTATATTTTTCAATATTATTTATATAGCCTATATTTTTCAATATTTATATAGCCTATATTTTTCAATATTTATATAGCCTATATTTTTCAATATTATTTATATAGCCTATATTTTTCAATATTATTTATATAGCCTATATTTTTCAATATTATTTATATAGCCTATATTTTTCAATATTTATATAGCCTATATTTTTCAATATTTATATAGCCTATATTTTTCAATATTATTTATATAGCCTATATTTTTCAATATTTATATAGCCTATATTTTTCAATATTATTTATATAGCATATTTTTTTTCAATATTATTTATATAGCCTATATTTTTAGTTTGCTCCCTAACCCTCCATCAAGCTTAAAAACAAGACAAATATGTAAATTTTTCGGTAGAAAAATGGCCCGGCCAAAAGCCGGTTTCTACGAAAGTACAGGCTCGCTATCGCTCGCCAGGAAAAATCGACACCTTAATGGCACGGAAGGTCTTAAATTGACAACGAAATGATGCGAAAGGTGTTAAAATCGCCAAACTATTAGGTTGAAAGTCTAAGAATCTCGAAACTAATGAGGCTAAACACGAGGGAGAAGGGGGTCCAGAAGAAAAAAAACATACACCTCCCCTTAACCCTCTCACATCCGGACGCGATTTTTGAGCCTATTAGGGATACTTTAAATCCTTTGTTACCGTCAGGGTTATCTATAAACCTTTAGTTTGTTCACTTCAACCTCTGCAGTTGTCT
Organism: Lithodes maja; assembly: GCA_037953745.1. Lineage (NCBI taxonomy): Eukaryota > Metazoa > Arthropoda > Malacostraca > Decapoda > Lithodidae > Lithodes > Lithodes maja. The sequence goes on along the minus strand of JBAKBP010018964.1, from coordinate 11,573 downwards.
TTGAGTTAGCTGTGGGCAGAAAACTAATTTTGGAGAGGTAATTATAACAGTGAGAGTAATCTATTTCTTATTGCTAATCTGGCAACCTCTGCGTCCTATGGTCGTGAGAGGGTTAAGATCTCTTGTTCCAAGCAGTATAGAACCGTAGCCAACCATATCTGACAGTTTCACCTGGTTTCAAAGGTTACCAGGGATTGATTGAATGTACCATTCATACTCTTAGAACGGTTCTGGGAATATGGCTACCAACTGTACAGGTTATTTTTTCTCTCTCTCTCTTTCTATCTCTCTCTTAGTTAGGATTTGGTATTTGAGATAAGAAGAATTATCTCTATCTCCTTCCTTGTGCCATTATCTTTGTGGGCTAAAGCTTCCCGTGTTCTACCTCGGACGTGGACAAGGAGGGGGACTTGGCTTTCTCGCTTCAGTAATCCTTTACTTAATCTTTTGTGGCCCTCTCTGCTAACCAACAGTTCTGGATTTCATAGTTTATTTGTATTCTGCGTATCTGGTTTCCTGGTTTCTTTGTATTGAACACTTTGTTTGTATTCATTTTGTTTTGTTTCCTTTTGTTTTGTTTCCTTTGTGCTGTTCATCCCTTGTTTTCTTTCTTCCTTTTTTATCTTTTCAATATCTTAATCACAGTAGCCTGCATCACCTTTTTCCGGCTTAGTCTTTCTTCTTCGCGTTTCTTACCTTCTTCATAGTTATCGTTGTCGGAACAAGACTATGGATTATATGAAGAAAAATAACAGGCAAACGATCGGAATGAAAGGAGAAAATAGTCAAGGTAGAGTGAAACAAAATGTGGCGCTTTTTTAACGTGACAAATGCAGAAAGTCTTCATTCTAAAATTTGCTGTGAAAAGTCCGCAACATTTGAGGTGCACCAAGCAATTTTGGGGGTTGATAGGTGAATGATGGCTGAACGAAGACCTGTATGTTTTTTCTTGTTTCCTCTCGTGTTTATATAGATTATAATGTTTATTTATTGTTTTTACATTTTTCTATTCCCACTTATATGCCCTGATATGCTACCATCACTGGCAACCATCAGCGACACAAGAGAGTCTACCCTCGATCCGAGGTCTTTGGATAGTCTTAGTGGTACAGTTGGCAACCACCTCTCCTACCTTTGGCTACCCAACAGACCAGTCCACCTTACCACCTCCGAACCAAAGAGAACTATTGACCTTCATTTGCCTCCCTTCTCGCACGCCCTTCATACCTGGGAACAAGTTCGCTGTATACACACAATATATACACAGGCATTTGTACTTCTGGCCATACTAGGAATAAGGTTGGCATGGTGGTAGCTGGCAGTTTAATAACAAGACAGATCACTTTATTAACTGTCTTTGAGTTCAACAGTACTGACAACTAAACCAGCTGCACCAAACCTTACCTTCCTCGTGCCAGGCACTAACCAGACAATGCTGGAGCACAGTTTAACAGCATCATGCACATACTTGGCAGCACTAAGTAAACTCTCTAGTTCGATAGTAATGAAAAATAACCGTTAGGACCAGAGAACAGTTTGACAGCTTGATACTCCACCTTAGCTGTACCAAGTGCCACTCAGACAGTACCTGGAACTGATAACAAGAACCTCGAGGACCAGACAAGATGTACAGCTGTGGCCACCATCTTCTCTCGACTCATTTCTTGGGGATTTCTTCTCCAGCAGCTTGAATGACGAGATCTACATTTCGGATATTTCGGCCTCACTCACTCTTTACCCCTGGTGGCCGCCTGGAACACCGCTTATGTGTTACCCACATATATTGTTGTATTTACTATTAAGTCTATTAACAAAGCTTAATGGACTGTCCCAGTTTGAGTTAATTACACCAGTTTGTAACTTAGCATTGCAGCCTCTTGTGATTTACTGCATGGTGTCCTCTTACTTCATTCAGGGATATCTGGATTGTGTACTGACTGACGGAGCTTACTTTACCTTTCTTCTTTGTCAAATTTCTTTATATTTCTCTATTCCACATAGTATAGTAGTAGTGGTAATAGTGGTAGTATTAGTAGTAGTAGTAGTGGTGGTGGTGGTGGTGGTGGTGGTTGTCTTCTATTCCACCTTTTCCTGGTTATAATCATTCTGAATTACTTCTTTTATCATAATCATCACCAGTATCTTCCTTTCTTCTTCCTCCACCTTCTCCTACTTCTTACAATTACGCGTAGTTTCCCTCCTTCCTCATGTGCCAATTCCACGCCTCCCTTATTTTACATTATTCCTCCGTGCGTCATTTGTGTGTGTGTGTGTGTCCTTTGCCCACCCTCCTTCTGTATTAGTCCTTCGTCCTTCCTTCCTGATTCCCCCTTGTTTCATCATCATCATTATCAACATCATAATTTTCTTCATTTTCATCAATGTCATCGTTTTTTGTTTTCTTCTTTTTTGTCTTCGTCTTCTTTTTTCTTTTTTCTATTTTTTTAAATACATTATTATTATTATTATTATTATTATATGTATGATTATTATTACAATTATTAGTATACATGATGCTATATTTTTCCTTGTTGCGTTCTTTGTCTTCTCCTTCATTGTCTATATTGTTTTAGTTTAATTCGTGTTCTTAATATCCCTTTTCTCGCTCTCCCTTTTGCTCTCTCTTTCTAAGTCAAGGTTCTAAGTTAGAGACTCTTTCAAGTCTCTAACAAGTCAAGGAATATCATCATCTCAGGCTTTCTCCCCAAGATCGACGCACCTGACAAATTCTACGACAAGGCCTTCAGCACAAATAGCCGACTAAAATATTTGTGTCTGAAGGAAGAAGTTTAATTCATCAACCTCTGGGATAATTTCTATAACCAGCCTACTCTGTTCCGCAAGGATGGCACTCATCTAAACCCTGTGGGTTCAGCACGCATGGGTCGTCTCCTACACGAAGCAGTCCGCAGCCATGGATCAAAAAACGCCATCCGAGAAGAAGCAGCAGTGACATAAATCATCCAACGCCAAGCAAAAAAACAGAGGCAACCGAGGACCACCAGGGATAAGGACCGAAGACAGCGAGGACCGAGGACAGCCATGAACATACATGTAGATCCGACAAGAACCAACAATATTATTAAAGAGCGTTCCGTGAGTTCTAAAATAACAAATTTAAAGGTTTTCTATGCAAACGCTCGTAGCATACGCAATAAATTTTCAGATTTAGAGGAGCTAGCGTTTACAGAAAATTATGATGTGATTGGCATAACAGAATCTTGGCTCAATACAGAAGATAGAGACTTTTTAGCAGAGTATTCAATTCCCGGTTATGTAATGTTTGAGAAAAGCCGAATAAATCGAAATGGAGGTGGCGTTTTACTTTATATCAAAGAAAGTCTTAACCCTACCCTCTTGTCAAAACCTCATAGTGAATGTCGACAGCTTTTGTGCTAATAAAGAATAATAAAGGTACAAAATAATACTTGCGTTAATATACAGACCTCCAGCTCAATCAGTGCAAACTGACCGAGAAATTTACGAACAAATTGCAGATGTAAGTAACTCACAAGATACCGTAATTTTTGGCGACTTTAATTTACCTGTGACCAAGTGGGGCGATACTCTTACTTCACACTCCGAACATGACTTGTATACGAACTTGCAAGAGAGTTCGCTTTATCAATTTGTTCGAACACCGACCCGTGGTAATAACGTTCTTGACATTGTACTTGCAACAAAAGAAGAATTAATAGAGAATTTGAATGTTGGTGATAAATTCAGTAACAGTGACCATCGTACGATAACTTTCACTTTAAACTTTACTAGTATCAAACCAAATAGTAGCATCGAAAAAGTCCCTAATTTCAAGAAAGCAAACTTTCATAAACTTAGAGCTATGTTTAAAGAAACTGAGTGGAGCTTTTTAATTAACAATAACGACATAAATACATTTTGGAGGTTATTTGAAACCACTTACCTAAAAGCAGTGCAAGACTGCATACCATCGAAAATACGGCGTCCAGGCCATAATAATAAGCCCAAATGGTGGAATAAAAATATTTCAAACTGCCTGCTTGCTAAAAAATTTGCTAATGATAGATTAAAATCCTCACAAAATGACGAAGAACGGGTGAATTTTGTAGAGCTACGACGGAAAGCCAAAAAGTTAATTAAGCAAAGTAAAAAGACCCTAGAGTTACATATTGCGAATCAAAGTAAAACAAACCCGAAAGAACTCTATAGTTATAGCAGAAAGAAAAAAGTAGTTACTTCAACTGTTGGACCGTTAGTCAATGAAAATGGAGAATACACCAAAGACGAAGTACAAATGAGTAATGCCCTCAATACCTTCTTTGCATCAGTTTTTACAACAGAAGACCTCAGTGATATCCCTACTACACCATCACCGATTCAGATTGATAATTCAGATGTTCTAAGCAATATCACCGTTACAGAGAGAGAAGTATTGAATTGTTTAGATAAACTCAAGGTAAATAAAACGCCTGGACCTGATACAATCTCACCTAGAGTTCTGAAGGAAGCTAAGGATGAGCTCTCCAAACCACTGACATTACTATTCAATAAATTCTTGCAGTCTGGAACTATGCCTGATCAGTGGAAGATAGCCAACGTAACACCGATATTCAAAAAAGGCAGCAAATGCCTACCCAGTAACTATCGTCCAATTAGCTTAACCTCAGTTGTATGTAAAATGCTAGAAACGGTCATAAGAGACAGACTCGTAAATCACTTAGAGGAAAATAACTTGCTTAAAGATACTCAACACGCTTTCGTAAAAAACGTTCCTGTTTAACAAACCTCTTAGACTTCTTCCACGATATTGATATACTCAACCTCTACGATGAGAGTAAAGCTGTAGATATTATATACCTTGATTTTCAAAAGGCCTTTGACAAAGTTCCCCAGAAACGTTTACTGCTAAAACTAAAAGCGCATGGAATACAAGACGGTTTGTTGAAATGGATAGAAAATTGGCTCGGCGACAGAAAGCAAAGAGTAGTCATAAACGGTAAGGCATCTAAATGGACCAATGTAAGTAGCGGGGTACCCCAGGGATCGTTACTAGGACCAATTCTCTTTCTAATTTACATCAACGACATAGATGAGGGTCTAACTGTACAATCTCAAAATTTGCTGACGATACAAAAATTGCAAATAGCGTACTCTCAAAAGAAGTTGACGATATGCAACACAATCTAGATAAATTGTCATGTTGGGCCCAAATTTGGCAAATGAGTTTCAATGCGGATAAATGTAAAGTACTACATATCGGATACCTAAATGAGAAAGCAAACTATTCGATGAATGGCACTCGGCATAAGAATGTAAACAGAGAAACCGATCTGGGAGTAACAATATCGAGTAACCTAAACCCGAGTCAACAATGCTCAGAAGTTGTTAAGAAGGCAAACAAAATAATTGGCTTTATAGGCAGGTCATTTGAGCATAAATCCAAAAACGTTATCCTAACCCTTTACAATCCTTAGTCCGCCCTCTTCTGGAATACTGCGTTCAATGCTGGTGCCCTTATTACCAAAAAGACATAAACAAGCTAGAACGAGTTCAACGTAGAGTTACCAAAATGATACCTAGCCTAAAGAACAAACCATACGAAGAGCGTCTTAGAGAATTAAATCTATTTCCTTTAACCCAGCGCAGATTAAGAGGTGACTTAATTCAAGTGTTCAAATTCATCAAAGGCATCGACAATATGAACTGTAGTAAGTACTTCACTATCGACCAATCTAACTACACGCGGGGAAACGGTTGCAAAATTATTGGTAAATCTTTTAACTCACACGAATCTAAGAATTTCTTCTTCAATCGAGTTGTCAACTTGTGGAATGGGCTTCCCCGAGACGTTATAGACTGCAGCACCGTTGATTCATTTAAACTCCGCTTAGACAAATATCTCGCATCAAACCCGCGACTGACTGCGTTTGTAAATGAATAACTTTATTTTATCCTCCCCTCAGTTACTAACCAATATGTCCCCTACTAACTTCCTAGTCCTACCACAGACATTAGTTCCAGGGCAGTAGTTCCCTTTCCAATGTTCCCTTACCCACTCTAAACCACTGTTTGGACACTTGATCCTCAGTGTTTTGGAGGACAAGCAGCCTAGAAGGGTCACTAGATCTGTTGTTGCTTGATTTCCTTTGTACTCCTTTGTACTCCTTTCATTCTCAATATCCCTCTCCTCTTTCTCTTCAAATCGTTTAATAATTCCCTCCCCACGTCTCTCCTCCTTTCTGTCTCCTTGTGTAATAACTTATTGCCCTCTTTACCTTTAACTCTCTCTCCCCTTTACCATTATATTCTCATTAGCTTTATCATTTATTGCTCTCTTCTTGGTGCTTGATCCTCTTATTGTACACTACTTCTCTCACTATTATGTTCAGTGTTTTTATTATATGTGTTACCTTTGCCAGAGATGGTTGAGTGTACTATGCTTTTACAGTATAAGGGTCAGCTTGTATGTTTGTGTATAGAGTAATTACCTTTCATAAACGAATCTGGTGCTCTATTATTATCTGTATGTGGATTTTTACAAAGCTTTGCGAGTACCTTCCCTTAGTACGTATTTCTAGGTAATTACGTTATATATATGATTTGAAGTGCATTTAGACAACTACCTCCTAAATAATTTACCCTCACCCCACCTCCTACCCTCTCCTTACGGTATTTTTTCAGGCAAAGTTATATATTATTTCAGTGTCTTAAGGTCATATAAATCAGTGTAGTTTTAATTTTCTATGTGGATGAGGGAGAAAAATGGCAGACCTACCTGTGACAAGTGCCTCCCCCAGAGTTGAAACCAGGTAGAGACGAAAAAACTCAAGCCAGACCGAGTAAACCCAAGTGGAGACGAACAAACTACCGAGCCAGACTCAGCTGGTAGGGACGAATATGTTGTTGTTGTGACAGAAAGAAGTGTAGTGTGCTTGTTTAGTGTAGTGAAATAGATAGCAGGAGGAAGTGTGTGTGAGAGACAGTTGGATCACTCTGTGTAGGTGTTTTGGATTACAATGCGAAAAACAACAACAAGAACTATAGTCTGTTCATATTTGTTCCAGCTGACGGTAAATTCAATCCCTAAACGGCTGATTCTTCCATACTTAATGGAATTCTATGATACGTGTACTGTACATCTCTGCGTAATATCTAATATTAATGCCAAGGTTTTACACCACATAGTTCGCAATACAATCTTGAAAATAGCTGAGCAAACAAGATGGGAACATTCATATACTGTATAGTAGGTTAGATTGTCTTAGTTTAGTTAAGGGGAAGTTTTGGTTTGTCTGGACCCCCTTCTCCCTTATGGTTAACCCCATAAATATTGAGATCTTAAGAAGTTTGCTCCATTAGTTCGGTGATTAAAAGACATTTCGCCCCATTTGTTTGACAATATTAAAACCTTTCATGCTAAGTGTCGATTTTGTTTTTCTGACGAGCGATAGAAAGCTTGCATTTTAGAAGGAACCGGCCTTCGGCCTGGATATTTCCTACTGAAATATGCACAAATTTATCTGGAAGGGCGGTCTTGGGGTTGTGTTTTTAAGCTTGATAGAGATCTAGGAAGCAAATTTAAAATCTCTCCAGGGTGTCCCGCGAGTTTTGTCAAATACTTCCAGAGATGAAAAATTAAGTCATTCTAAGTTAAAACTGTTAGATACACATAGGCTTTTTGGGGCATTGTTTTGTAGTTATGGACCCTTAAAGTCGGCATTTTGGTGTTTTTTGTAATTTCTAACCCTGTTTTTCTTCAATAAGATGAGGATAGGAAAACAAAATATAAGGTGTATTATGAAGCATGATATCAATACTTCAAACTGAATATTACAAGAAACCAACAAAACTTAATTTTAAGCTCATCATCGCGGAAAGAAGAAAGGATCTACAGAGGATTTTTTGGTGATTTCTGTCGGTTAAAACTCATTTTCCGAGTAATGAAAATGAATAGCGATAAAGGTACTGTAAATGCTGAATGATGGTGCATGGTATCAATACCTAATGAAAACACCAAGACATCATCTGTAGCTCCTTTCTTCTTCCTGTGATGATGAGCTTAAAATTAAGTTTTGTTGGTTTCTTGTAATATTCAACTCCATGTCAAGGGAATATGAAGTACGATGTAGGGAAGTTTTTAGTGTCCGTTTGAAGTATTGATATCATGCTTCATAATACACTTTATAGTTTTTTTTTTCCTATCCTCATCTTATTGAAGATAAACAGGGTTAGAAATTACAAAAAACACCAAAATGCCGACTTTAAGGGTCCATAACTACAAAACAATGCCCCAAAAAGCCTATGAATATATAACAGTTTTTACTTAGAATTACTTAATCTTTTATCTCTGGAAGTATTTGACAAAACTCGCGGGACACCCTGTATAAGTAAGATTAGGATAGGTTAATATAACTTAGTGTATGCTAGAGTAGGATGAAATAGGTTAAGTCTAAGTTAAACTAGTTTAGACTAAAGTGTGTGAGTTCAGATGAGGTTAGGTTAACCCCTTCTGTACCGTCGAAGTCTTTTTAATTATATTCTTGTTATATGTAGACGATTTAAGCAGTTAAGGAAGGATCTGTGGTAATAAAAAGGGTTGATTGAGATAGTTCGAAGCCTTAAAATTGCTACAGATCCTTCTGAAACTGCACAAACACGTGTAAATATAGCTAGAATAAACAAAAAAAGACGTCGCCGGTACTGAATGGGTTAAGATAAGATTAAATAAGTTAGATTAGGTGAGATAATGCTAGATTTGGTAAGTTAGGTAATTTGTTTGGCTCAGTTATAATAAGTTAGTACAGTTCTCAGCGCATAAAGTAACACCAGTTCGAATCCGTGAACCTTTAAAGTAAAGTTCTGAAACATTTGGGCTATAATAAAGTATTGTATTGTCTCGTTTGTGTTCGATACTGACTCAAATAGGTGCGTCGCCATTTATGCTCCTGCCTGTACAGTCAGCGGTAAAAGTCCTGTCGCCTCTCCTGCCTCACCGTGACCCGTGATATTCATAGACTCGAGAATGTTAGGTGTACAAAATTTGCATATGTCTACCACCAGATGGCTCCCTATGAGGTGTGTGGTTGTGAGGGAGAGGGTGGTGGGGGAGAGGAGGGGTATAGTGCTGTTGGGGAATATAGGGGGACTGAGGAAGGAGTGGAATCTTGTGTTGTTTGATCTTTAATTATCAGATACATATTAACCTTTTATTGAATAGTTGCCAATCATGTAAATCAGGTGGAAACAAACCGGGATGTGATGACTGCATTCACTCAGTTACTGTTCAATGTTTTAGTTTTAGTTATAGAATGTGTGGGTTGTTTGTCCATTTATAACGATAATTGTTTTAGACCTACTTTTTTATTATTAATACTGGTATTATTACTAATATTATAAATTAGAATAACAATAACTAATAGTTAATTGTGGTAGTTCTCCATCTCATCACTTCTTTCTCTCCGGTGGCTATATCCAAATCCCTGAGTAAGGCCCTTACCATGCGCTAGCCATAAATGTAATGCTTCTTCCACATGTGTAAGGCCAATATATCTTCAAATTGCTTCTCGGTTGAGGTATTTCTACAGAATTACAAATTCTCAATTCCTAGGTTTAATTTTCCTTTCATGTAAAGGGTATTGATTTAAACCAACATCAATATCGTGAACGAGTAACGATCACAGCGGTAATCTGTGCTTCAAAATTAACGATATTAGACCAGGATAGATGGATTTATCATATTTAGCCATCAACAAATTATTTTTATCAATTTAGGAAACATATCTTGAGCCCGGTTACACAGTTTTCTTTTACCCCTTGACGATTTTGACGCTTTTTGACAATTTATTTTGGGTATCATCAGACGATTTTATTCAAAGTTGCAATGGGATACGAATGTCAGAGGGTTGACTAGGCCAGTCTTTGTCCATATAACTCCCACAGATCCTTCCTGACCTATATATTAGTGTCTAATGAAAACTAAAATTATATACTCTAAGAATCATAATGCATCCAGATCGTCACAGGGTTCATTTCCTGAGGAATAAAAGCGTAACCGGTATATACTGGATAAACACGTTGTTTTGATACAACAGGAAATTCACTTATACATTCCCTACTATACATTCATATGTAAGCCCTATACAATATGCTTCCTGTTGATTAATTAATTAATTCGAGTACAGATCTACACTATTTTTCAAAAACACATTTTCCGGACCCATTCTCATATTAACAGCTTGAGACATTTTGAAATGGGAGGTTTGACGACCTCCCTTATAACCAAATAAGGAAAACCTCTTATTTGGTAACAGTCTCGGAGTATCCAACGTAGGGCTTATGATCTCGGCCGCTACCACAGCGGGCCGATTTATCGGTACTCACGCGAAGTAACCAAATAATCTCTAGAGTTGCACCTCAATTCACTACTAGGCACGTTGTACACACTCCGAGACGACTAGGAAAGAAGAGATAGCGAAGGAGAGAAAGAATTGTTATAGTTACCCATTTAATCTAGCTGCTCTCCTCTGAGCCATGCTCCATGTTCTATGAGCCTGTGCCAGGACCTGCCAAAGTATCGAGGTATCAAGTAATCAGTTTAGATTGGATGGGCAGGGGATCGGCATGAGGGCGGGATACTCTGTCGTTGGATACTCCAAGACTGCTACCAAATAAGAGGTTTTCCTTATTTGGTTATAAGGGAGGTCGTCAAACCTCCCAATTTAGTAGTAGTCTCTACGTTTCCAACGTAGGGCTTGAATCCCAAATTGGAGGCGGACATCCAATAAACCATAAACCCCAAGCCGTAGCACAAGCAGAGGACCAAGAAAAGACACAAATAAACAAATCAGTTTATTATCAGAAAAGAGCGGAACAGTACGGTGCATATTAAGGAAGTACATGTTACCAGTATCAGTCTAGGGTCTTAAAAGTGCCGCAGCAGGCTAAGGAATAGGTCATGTCGACCGGAGAATGGCACACCAATATGGGAAGAATGAAGGCAATGCACAGTAGGCGGAAGATCTCAAATGACCCTCTTTAATTACAAAAACCGGGTATGAGGCATAGACATACCAAACAAGTAACCCCTAGACAGTAGAGTCTATACGTAAAGAAGTAAGAGAGATAACCTTAAGACGAACAGGGATGACATACATGTAAAATGAAAGAGAGAAAGGCATTGTACAATCATACAAAATGACCCCCACCCCCCCCCAGTGTAGGGAAAGGAAGAAAATACAGTATGGGATGAGAAGAGACGCAGGATGGAGATGAATCACGTGACACATTGGCCTAACGCAACACAAGGCACACCTGGCCTGGCAGTGGACATGGACAGGTACGATGAGACAAAAGTGCTGTGGGAGGACCATAGCCCTGTGTCGGCGATATCCGAAAGTGAGGAATTGTTGAGAAACCTCAGTCGCTGCATAAGAGCGGACATCATGAGCGGAGCCCTTCGTAAGGGGATTACTCGCAGTAATGACATGGCGTAAATGAAGTCCCACAGCACGTTTGCCTAACCGTGTCCCTGTCGTAGGGGCCAACCAGAGCGCCGTCCCCGACGTCGGCACAGCGGCACGCACATACGTATGCAA